>QLOD02000013.1:5305234-5359078 GCA_003260245.2 Sideroxylon spinosum | reverse complement strand
TTTCTTTTTCTTTTTCTTTTTCTTTTTCTTTTTCTTTTTCTTTTTCCCCCCTTGATTTGATTGTTCTGTCTCTTTTCCACTTGCTGGGTTACCTTTGAACAGCAGCAATTGGGGTTGGAGAAATGTGAAGACAAAGATGAAGATTGCATTAAGAGGAGGATGGTTGCAGAGGCTCACTTGGATTACATATACTCCCAACACCAGAAGCCCAGGGGATCACCTTGAGCCCACATGTAACTATATCTATATATTACATAATGGACAATCGCGCAACTAGAATTGTTGAATCTCAGGTGTCCATGCATAAGTTTACTGTGTGAGACAAACGTCGCATTTTCCTTACATAATATGTATATTTAACATAAAAGCGTGTTGTTTCTCTCCGTGGTCAATCTACTGTATAATAGATCAATTGTATGATATATATATATATATACCTACTTGCTTGCCAAATGAAGTGCCTCAAACTTTAGACAGTGCAGAGGCCCTCAATAAATAAAGTTGAGCTTTAATTTTCGATGCCCCAACTCTTTCTTTTTATTTCATTTGCGGTTACTACCTTTAGGGCAAAGGGGGTGTGGTGCAATTATATAAATACTGGGTCTTCGCTTTTCTTAAGTCAAGTCTTCAAGAAAGTGAGAAAGATCGCGACCTCACCTTGTAACATGGGTTTCTTCAGCTTTCATCGGGAATTGCTTTTGATGCAATAGTTGACTTTGAAGATTCCCTTGATTATTTCACCATGTTTCCACCTGTGAAGTGTTTATAACGTTGTAAATCTCTGAAAAAAAAAAAATTTAAATCTTTAAAAGTTATTATTTTTTATTTTATTATATATGACTTACAAATCTATAATTTTTATTAAATTATTTTATTTTATTTCATTTTTTGTCACTTTAAACACCCTTAAATAACTAAAATTATTGTATATATACTGGAAGACAACCGTAAAAAAAATATTGTATGATCAAATAAAAAATAAAATCAACACAAAAATGCTACGCAACTATACAAAATAAACAAATAAATAAAATTAGTTACAAAATGCAACTAAGGTAATACAAAAAAATTTTAAAAAATTAATATAAAAATGATATTTACTGAAATTGAACTGAAAGAAATTGAAAAAAGTTTGTAACTTTTTATAAGTTTTGTGAATCCTGGTCATCTAAAAACCACAAATTGATGTCTAGAGAGCAATGTTTTAATTAAAAATATGTTTACCAAAGGTTTTTTTTTTTTCTGTTTGCTTTTTATTTTGTATTATTAATTATATAAATTACCTGTCCTCAATTCTACTAAACAAACAAACAAAAATCTACGGGACATGAGCACTTCGGGTGAAATTTTCAAACAATCCTTGTCATTCAAAGAAAAAAATAGGGCAGTTTGGTAAATTAAAAAAGTTGGATTAAGATTAATTTCCATTTTTTCTCGGTTATCTTATCATGTTATATGACTTTCTTATTTTTTTTATATCATAGTTTTCAGTTATGTTATTTATATTTTTTTTTAAATTTGAGAATCTACGTCCAGTGTAAATAATTAATTTGTATTTTTTTTTTTTTACTTATAGATGAATTCTTATATTTTTAATTTTTTTTTTTTTGTATTTTTAAAATATGAATATACCTAAAACTTGATTATCAAAAACATAATCAAATAAATTATATCAAACCATAAAAATAGCTAAAAAAAAAAACTGGCTTCTTCTTGGTTCCCCAAACTGACCCGTTTGGCTCCATTTTACGGGATGGTTTTGTGAAAAGAAGGCAATAATGGGCAGCATAGCGCAACGTTATTCTAACAAAATAATAAGAAATATTAATCAAACTGGTGTTGAGGAATTAATTGCACCGTTATGAACAAATCCGCTGTAGCCAATTGAATGCATTTATGCTATTATTTTATTATTATCCTCCATTTAAAACTTATTTATATTTTTAAATGGTATAAATGCCATTTAACTCCTCACCTATTTTAACGCATATAATTGTTAATAATTATCAAAATTTGAAAATCAAAAGAGGTACAAGGAAAGGGCACAAAAAAAAAAAAAAAAGAACAGGAAGTTAAAGGGAATAAAACAAAAAACATAAAAAAAATAAAAAAACAAGAAATAAGAAGCAAACACGTACTGTGTGTGACCCCACTAATAGAAGGAAAGGCATAGGACGTTGAAGCTCTCCGAGTCTTCGAAACCATGGGCTAAGTTATATATGAGTAATTATACTTTACTATATTTGAAAATTGGTGTAAAAATAGAAGACTCATATCTGGTTTAAAAAAAAATTAAGGTAATTATTTGACTTTAATATTATAGATCATGTGTATATCTATATTGATATAGGTTACTCATATTATAAAATGATTTTGAATCATTGGATGTGACTTATTTACATTTTTTTTTATAATCGAGAATGTTCGAACTAACTGTATGCACTTCGATTAATCTCTAAAATCCTGAAATTAACGATCGAATAAATTCTTCAATAATAACCGAGTAAACTTTCTAGTAACCCAAGGAGTGACATATTTACTGTTGCGTTAACAAATTAAGAAATTGGCTCCTACGGACACTTGATTGACCAAAGGTCCAAAGCCCACCTCTAAAGTTTTTTTTTTTTTTTGGGTCAGTACCTCTAAAGTTAATAGTTATTAACAATGCAATGCCACGGGCCACGGGCCAGGTTTAAACTAGTTTATTAACAATGCAATGCCACCTCTATTTGGGCGGGCTTACCTATTGGACTGAACTTCAAAATATACGGCCCAGTCCGAGCCCAAATAGAACTTCGATTGAAATGGATTTGGCCTTGACTGCTCGGCCCACTCGCTGGAGCTATATTTAAGTGGCTGAAAACGACAAACCAGCCCTTTTAAAAGAAAACAAGAAGATCAACCTAAGCTACTTGAACTTCGTTGGTGTTTGATTCTTTTTTTAAGTTTTCTCCAACTTGATTTAAAACACAAGTCAACTGTGGCTGAATTAAAATTTAAATTCATTATAATATTAAGTTTAATTAAAATTTTTACTTGATAAATTAATACTTGATAAATATATTATAAAAAAATATAAAAACTATTTGAGTTTAACATAAAATTAATTCAAAATCTTTCAAGTTTAACATGAAATATTAAATTAAATTTGACCCATTATGTTTATGTTTGTTAAGATTAACAAAATAATTTTAACATTTCACTTTTCGACTTGGTTGGATTCATTTACATTCTCAATCGTAAAAGCATTGAGTTAATTATTATATCACAGGTACAATTTTTTTATTTAGCATAGTTACAATAAGTTGCATTCCTACTTAGTAACTTTCAATTATTTATTTGTGTAGAATTCACAAAAACTCATAAAAACTGACAACTGATTTTTGTTGTCACAATTAACGTTAACAAAATTTATTATTTTTCTCTAAAGTTATTATCAATATTCAAACGATTGGATTATTTTTTTTTTTTTTTTTATAACACTTAAACAGCACATTAGAAGGAAAAAAAATAATGGGTAAATTTTTTAAGTATTTCTTGAGACTTGTTAATAATAAAATTACTTTTTCGAGGTATGAGAAACTAATTCTCTTGTTAATTCTTAAAATTATGCAATAAATTATCTAAGTTAAAATTTTTACTTTACTAGTAAGACTTTGATGACATCACATATCGGGTTCATTTGGTGCGTTGAGCTTCTCAAAAAATCTTTGAAAATGTCTAAAAATTATTCGTTTTTTATCTTACTATATGAATTATGAACCCACAACTTATTTTATTTTATCTCACTTTTTGTCACTTCAAACACGTTCAATAATTAACTGATCAACTTAAAAATCATAATAAATATTTGTTTTAACTCCTTCTCATTTCCCTTGGATTAAGGATAAAAACAAGTCTAGTGAAGTCGAGTTTTAACTTATTCGAACTTAATTTAAATATTTTTTATGTGCTTAAGTTCGACTTGATAAATAAGAATTTAGGTTCGAGTTCATCTTGTGAATAGCTTGATTAAATAAAAAAATATGTCATTTTAGTCTACATATCAAAATATCATTAAAAAACTATAAATATACATATATATATATATATATACACACTATTTTATCGAACTAGTCCATGAGCTTTAAGTATAACTTTTTTAGACTTGATCTTGAATTTGATTCTAAACAAGTCACAAATTGAAATTAATTTAAACTTATTTTAGTCACGAATTAAGTTCGACCCAAAATCAAATAATTCAAAAAAAGTTCATCTCTTCTCTATCCCTACATTAGGCTCATTCTCTTACCATCTATCCTTTTATTCATCTCTCAATCTACAAATGCACATATTCATTCTCTCGTTCTATATTTCTTTATCTTTCTATAAACTCACAATCTCTTATTAAAATTTTAATATCTCTCTTTCCTATACACGTGTGTGTGCACACATTTCTTCAATTCTAAAATTACTATCTATAAATTCAATCTAGCTTTCGCTCTTAATAATATTAATTTTTTATAATTCCCTCCCTCTAGTACCCATTCTTTCTCCCCATCTCTCTTGCACTATCTCCTATTTAAACCATTGCTAGCAATACCAACATATAAAGTCTTAACCACTACCAACTTTCACCCGAAATGCAGAGAATTGGACATTAATCACTCGGCTTTTACTGATGATTTAATTATATTTGCTAGAGGGGATGAAATCCCGGTGACACTACTCATTGACAACTTGAAGAGATTTGGGGAACGCTCGGGTTTAAGAGTGAATAAGGAAAAATCCAGCTTGTATGCTGCCGAAATAGATAGAACAGCACTTGCAAAGCTTAAGGAGATGGCTTTAAGATGGACAGCCCATTTCATTATTTGGGAATCTCCATAGTTGCTTCAAGATTAACTATTACACAATTTGGGCCCTTCATAAACAAAATGGCAGCCTATATCAATGCATGGATAGCAAACTTCTTATCATTTACTAGAAGAGCAAAATTGATCAAAACAGTTTTACAAGTAATGGAATGTTTTTGGCTAGCTACACTGCCCGTACCAGAAAGGGTTAAGAGCAAAATTGTATCCTTGTGCAGGAAATTTCTATGGGGAGGAAACAGCAACCAATCTAAAAGGCCTTTGGTCAATTGGAAGACTGTTTGCTTGCCCAAAACCAAATGTGGACTAGGGATAAAGTGCATAACTGCATGGAGTAAGGCACTTATGTGTAAAACTTTATGAAACTTCCACACCATGAAGGACTGCCTATAGGTGAAATGGATAAACCAAGTCTACCTCAAAAAGGCCAAAATATGGCAATACCAAGCAAAGAAACAAGATTCTCCACCGATGAAACAAATTTTGGCAATTAGAAATGAAATGATCAGCAAAAAAGGCACAACTTCAGCAGTCCAACAACAGCTGAACAAATGGACTGTTCAAGGAAAGATGATTACAAAAACAGCTTATGACTACTTCAGGAATAAAGGACAGATTTCAAAGTGGCCTAAGTTGATATGGAGCAGTTATATCATGTCCAAACATGCATTCAATCTCTGGTTTGCAATGAAAGATAAACTAAGAACTAAGAACAAAGAACAAGCTGCCACTTGCAAATAGGAGCTGCACATTATGCCAAACCGATGAGGAATCAGTGCAGCATCTTTTCTTTCAGTGCACCTTTACTACACAGATCTGGACCACTATCAAGGAATGGCTGAAAATCACTAGTAGAGCATCAACGCTGCAAGCTGCCACCAAATGGTTAATTAAAGAAGCAAAAGAAACCGGAATACAAGCAAAGGCAAAGAGGATTGCATTGGCCAGCACAGTTTACATGGTTTGGGAAGCAAGGAACCTTAAAATTTTTGAAGGCAAAGTTAGATCAATCGAAGCAACAGTTAGAAAGGTTCAAATTCAAGTATATAGAAATCTAAGTTACTCATTTCCATATTTTCATAGACTTGAAATAGCTTTAATGTTGTAGTTGTATTTGAATCTTTTTGGGCACAATGATGTAATGATTTAATGTAAAGGCCTTTGTCTTATTTTGCTCATGGGTAAGGCTTGAGTTATGTACATACTTTTTGATCAATGAATATTTTATTTACCAATAAAAAAAAAACATATAAAGTCTTATCACTCCCCTAAGTTTTTTTTTTTTACCCTTTCACCCATCCACACTCAAAAGAAGGGAAAAAAAAAAAAAACCATATAATTAAATAATCAATAGTAAGTATGATGGTTTAATAATGATTTGGTTTAATAGATTATTTTATAATTAGATTTATTTCGATATAATTAAACTAATGGTGGTTATGATCAGTTTATAAGAAAAAGAAAATGATGATTATCATAATATGATTATTTTTTATTTGGGTATGGAATAGATGCATCGTGATTGGAATAAATTATGAATAATAAATTAAGGGTGAGGTAAGTTAAATTATGTAAAGAATAAATGTTAGAAATTTGAGAAAATAAAGTAAGAAAAAATGGATTAATTAATTTGGTTAAAAGAAGGGAATAAAATGTAAATGAAACGGGAAAAAAAAAAAAAAAAGTCTTAAAGAAGGAAGAATGATCAATCAAGAATACAATGACAATAAAAAAAAAATAAAAATAAAAATAATAAGAAATTAATGATATAATTTATTATAGCTCATAGATAGCATTATATTGGAATCAAGCAATTTACTCAATTGAAAAAAAGAAAAAAAAAAAAGAGAAGAAAACTTGTGCTTTGCAAAGTCACGAGAGCAAAAGATTTGTCATTAACATGACAATAACATGAGAACGGCAGTGACGTACAATGGGCCAATCAAAATTGGAAAACTCAGAGAATCACAGCTCGTGCGATTACTTAAGATCGAAGAATCATCCAGATTTGTGTTTATTAATATTTAATTAGATTAAGAAAATAAAAAAACTCCCACTTGCCATTAAACTTAAGCCTTATTGGATGGTCGAAATTCAAACAAGCAACAGTTATATAAAACGGTCCAAAGGATTGAAAAATATCTAGGACAAGAGGGTCCCCAAGGCCAGATGTCCGCATAACCAACGGTCACAGTTGATGATAGGTTTTTTTCTTTTTTCTTTTTTTTTTTTTTTTTTTAAGCAAGGACTTGAGCAGTGAATTGTGGGTGAACTACGAGGAAGTGTCCCAAGGTCGGTGGCTCTTTCACTCTCTAAAACTACTGTTTTATATGTCTCTTTCTCTCTCTACATCCGCACCCAATTTCCGCGTCCGTGACCAGAAAATGGCGCGGCCGAGCCAAGGCGGCGGGACGGCGAACTTTCATCCACCGCCTTTCTGTACAACTGTTTTAGGATTTTTATCGAGCACCTTGTCGGCAAAACCTATAAAACCCCCACATTTGCCCCCTCACCGACCATTTCCCACACTGAGAAAGCCCGGTAATTTTTCTTTCCGTGAAACGATGAACCCCGACGACGAGTCCTTGTTTTCTTCCTTGAATTCGCCATTTTCTTCGTCTCGCACACCTGAATGTTCCGAGTCAAATGCTCCAATTGTTCCCCCTATATCTTCTTCTGCTCTATCGGAACCCGGGGTTCCAATTATTCAATCTGTGTCTTCTGAGCCATTCCCTTTATCGATAAGCTTTGCTGGGCCATCGTCTTGTTCTTCACCTTTTATCCCCTCTTTCACGGAATTCGAACAATACCCAAGTGTGTCCGAATTCGAAGAGCTTGTAATTGGTGAAAATGTTTCATCTTTACAGGTTGGGACCGGTATGGGATCGGCGGCGGGGGAGAGGACGACCAAAACCGCTGTGATTAGTGATGGTGTTGAGGCTGAGAATTCAGATGTTCCTCAGCCGCTTGAATGTTTACATGGCACGCCAATCCCGCCATTTTTGTCCAAAACCTTCGATCTCGTTGATGACCCTTCGTTGGACCCGATCATATCTTGGGGGTCTACAGGTAAGAGCTTCGTGGTTTGGGACCCCTTGGAGTTTGCAAGGCTCATACTTCCGCGGAATTTCAAGCACAACAATTTCTCGAGTTTTGTTCGGCAACTAAATACATATGTGGGTATTGCACTAACACAGCCAGTAAGGGCTGCTGTGGTCTGAATGTAAATTTTGCTTTGTTGTTTTTTAATGTAATTTTTTTCTTTGTTGTTTTGTATGTAATTTTTCCTGTAAATACTTTTTGTTCCTTTTTCTTCTGTTCATTTTATGTTTTTGTTTTGTAATTCTTCATCACTGTAGATTTGGTTGAGGACATTTTGTTTAGTAATTCCAGTGTAAATGTAATTTGGAGATGCTTTGCTCTGTATCCTTTGGTATCTTGCTTTGTTGAGCTTGAATTTGTATTTGTATTGGGTAGTTTAATGCAAATGGTAGCAATTTCTCGCTGTGAAATGCTTGGAAATTTAATTGGCGTCTTATGGTTTTTACAGGAAAAGATATGGAAATAAGATTGTTGGTTGTTAATGTAATACTTTTATCCTAATATTTTCTTGGTTATGTAATGTTTATGAGTTTCTTGGTAATGGAAGTTCTGATTCTTAAATTGTTGTATTATCTGTTGCTATGCCCTCATATTTGTTGCATTATTTCTTAAATATGATGATTGATCACAAGAATAGCTTAAAGGTCCTCCATTCTGAGCTGGACACATATTTAGGGCTGAGATGCCTACTGATTTGTTCTTCATACCTATGAAAAAAAGAAAAGGGATATTCATCCTCGGATGTCTACTGGATAGGGGATGATCCATCTTTTGCAGGTAGAATTTCAGGTTTAATTGGAACATTAATGTTGTCTGTCCTTTTGAATTTATAGCATCTCTCTTACGGCTTCATGGTTTGAGAATTGTGTGGCAGACTAGAAGTGTCTGGATTGTTATTATAGTTCATTGCAGCTTCTTCCCCTGCTTGGAATTTGACACTTGCAAATTGTATTATGTAACAAATTTACTAGTTGTGCAAACTAATCGTCTTATTTTTGGGAATATTACTTTCTGCTCCATTCATTCTTGAATTGTTTTGGGTAATTGTGTTCAGGGATTCCGCAAGATTGATACTGATAAGTGGGAATTCGCAAATCAAGGATTTGTTCGGGGAAAGAAGCACCTGCTGAAGAACATACAGAGACGCAAGTCACCTCAAGGCCTGCAGATTGGGAGCCATGCAGGGTCTTCTACTGAATTAGAGAAAGTAGGATTGAAAGGTGAGTTAGAGAGATTAAAGAAAGAGAAGAGTTTGATGATTCAAGAAGTTTCTGAATTGCAGCAGCAGCATCGTGGCACTGTCCAACGTATGGAAACCGTGAATGAAAAGCTCCTAGTAGCGGAGCAGAGACAGAAGCAGATGGTTTCATTCTTGGCGAAGTTACTTCAAAATCCAGCGTTCTTGGCCCGTCTTCAGCAGAAGAAGGAGCAGAGGACCATTGGTTCTCCAAGATCAATGAGGAAATTTGTTAAACACCAGCAGCATGAACCGCGTAAACTGCTATCATCCGAGGAGAGCCAGATTGTGAAGTATAGTAACCTCACTACAACCCCCGACTTAAGTCCAACTGCTGGTAGAGAAATTTCTGATATAAATATGACTAGAGGTGCAGAAAAAGTGCCATCTCAAATTGAGACGCTCACGGCAGAAGAGCTGCCTGTAGCAAATAAGCTTCTTAAGACCCAAGAAGAGGCTGTTGAGGGGGTTTCAAGCCTGGGAAGAGCAGTAGATCCTCTTTCCAGAGGAAAGAATGTATTGAGCCTCGACACAGAGGCTTCTCCGGATTATTTTGTCTCTTTCCCAGAAGACTTGGCAAAGGTGAAGAATTTTCCAGAATTCTCGTCTCCAGGGATCGATAATATTGTTAAGCAAGAGGACATATGGAGCATGGGTTTTGAAACAGGCGCTGGTATGTCTAGTTCTAGCGACCAGTTATGGGGTAATTTTAGCAACTATGATGTGTCAGAGCTGGAAGTCTCAAGCAGTTTATCAGATATTTGGGATCTAGGTCCCATGCAGGCAGCAGGAAGCTCAGGAGTTGACAATTGGCCGGGTGATGAATCTCCATTCCATGAGCTTGATAACCAAGCTAGCCAACCAAGAGATGATAGTTCTAAGAAAAAGGATCCGTAGGGCTTCATCTTCTTAGGGCAGTAGCTGGCACTGCGGATCCGAGCCCTAGTTATTATTCCAGCAACTGGGTTTTTTATCATTGAACATTTGATTATAAATATATCCAGTTGATTATCCGTTTATAATCTTTATTCATTTCCACTGGGAAACTGACTCAGTGACATTTGTCTCTTCAGTGTTATTTGGTGAACTGTGTTGTTTTATGAGCTTATATACTAGCACCTAAGGCTTTTCTCACTAACAAATAGTTAAGCTTGAATTCTGCAGGTTTGCCTGGCTCGTCGTCCGACCATCGTGCTTCAATTTGGCTTTGGTATTAACTTCCCGACTGCTGCGCCATTAGTCATTTGATGGTAAGACATTCGATTTTACTAAAGCCTAATTGAATTTGCTTTCACTTGAAATCTTATATATCTGCCTTTCTGCTTACCATACTATTTCTCTTTTCTAGTTTTCATTCAGATTGGTGATAGACAATTTAAATTTCTAGGTATATGTCTGTGTCATACTTGAGATTCTAATGTTTGGATGGCAAAAAGGAAGAAAAATTGGTGAAAAATTGACATGCAACGAATTTGGTTAGACGAAATTGGAAAGAGTTTGTAATATTTTATAACTTTTGGTGGAGTTTGGTCTCCCAAGTGCATTCCTCGTGTTGTTAAGAGGAGTTAAAATTGCATTATCATGGCTGTTTCTTTTATTTGCTTTGTACCTTTTGAAAGCTTGTATTGTCGGAGGCAGTACCATTGCTGATCAAGCTCATCCTTGACGTTGTGCCGCTTGTCATGCACGGATGGGTCTTGGGACCTATGCACGCATCGATCCGTTAATAACCTGACCTGATGATATTTATAATATGTAAATATTATGTTTATGCACATAAATACAAATATTACGGTGGTAGTGGTTGGTGTAACAAAAAGTAAAATAAATTAAAATAGCTTGTGAGTTCTTAATTCGTGTAATAAGGTAAAAAATGAATTGGTTTTAGAGATTTTCACAATTTTTTAGTATTTTTTTGTGTACTGAAAGGGCCTATTGTATGGAACAATTCATGCTCATTTTAATTAGGAGTCTAGTTCCATTATTTTTTCACTTTCATACTTTTTGTTGTTGAAAATGTTAATGAAAGATGGATTTGAGTTTGTTTTCATTAATTTTATAAATAATAATGGAAGAATTTGGAGCATTAAAGATAATAATAATACTTAAAATGCATTTTGTCTAAGATATATTAAGAAAATTAAATCGTGAATAAGCCCCCGTTTGGATTACTAAAGTTGGCTAAATTTTTTTTTAACTATTTTCGATTTTCTTCACACTAAATCTTATAGCTTTTATCAAATTTTTTCGGATTTTTTTTTTAACTTTACCAAAATTTTCTAAAAATCTTGAACTTTTATCAAAATTTTCAACTTTTATTAACATTTTTATACTTTTCAAAAACCCATTAAATATTGAATAATTTAAATTTTTTTTTTGTTTTTGGGGGGGGGGGGAGTTGACACTTTAAATAGTTACTAAGGAGATTTTAAATTTAATTTGAAACATTGGGGTTAGTTTTGTTGGTAAATAGGCACTCACCCTCACCTCAACAAATGTCAATGGGTTCAAATTACCTTCCCACCCTTTTTTCCTAATGGAACATATAACAGGCATTCTTTTAAGAAAATGAAAATAAAAATCAACCTATTACAAAATTATCTTTTTGATCACATGATGAAATTAGAGATTAAATTATATAAAGGTAGATACGTTGAATTTGAGATGGTTAGGGGAAAAAAATCATATACTAAATATAAAAATTTAAATTCCATAATTCGTATTAATTCCTATGACAATACCAATGCATTAAATTTAGAGAATTTTTCATTAAATTTAGAGAATTTTTACTTAATGGATTTAAATTTATTTGATTCGAATATAATATAGAAATTCTACGCCCTATGATTAATTTAAGTATGGGTTTACTGAATATTAGTAATTTTATATGTAATAATAATGTTTATGACCAATTCAATGCATGTAAGCAATTCTTTCAAATATTAGAACTCCATTGGAAGCGTGTGTTGGAGACATTCAAATGTATTTATTATATATGGGTTATATATACAAAGAGAGAAGGCACGTGCTTGGACTGCTGTGAGTCTCTCTCTCTCTCTCTCTCTCTCTCTCTCTCTCTCTCTCTCTCTCTCATACAAGTTGCATGAGTTTTTCTTATGGGACTCAGTTGGTTTAGGACGAATTAGAAATATGCTGGCAGTTGGATCCTTTTTTTCGTGGATTAGGATGAGTTCATTATATATGTTTTTATGGACAAATTAAGAAAAGAAAAGAAAAATACGTTATTTGTTCTTATTTTGATTTCCTAATTATATTTGGGCTTATGTTCAACCCTTCTTAAGTATGTTTAGAGTGGGTGCCATTTTGGGAGGTGGGAGTGTCTGGAAGCCGCATGTATAAAAATGAAGCCACTTACTGTATTTTTTTTCCATCCTCTATAGCTATAATTGTTTGAATACTCTTGCAAAAAGGAGGTAAATGCCTAAGCAAAATTACAAAGTATGGTAGTAGTACAGGTTTTTAGTCACTTTATGGAAAACTTACTCTGACTACCTTTCAAATGAGGGCATACAATGCGACGGGGTTATAATACAAGCTCTAAGCAGCATGTAATACAGGTAAGTTGTCACTTCTAAACTCATTTCAGTTACAATACCGCACAAATATACAAAACTATGTGCAAAAATGGCTTGCAAGTGCAGGCATTTGATCATACAAAAAAGAAAAGAAAAAAAATCACTTGAAGTAGTCTTTCTTTTGAAAGTATAAATGGAAATGAAAATATTGATCTCCTCAAAATGCAACAGCAGCTTCTTTCGTTGCACGAAAACTCAATGTTCTCATAGCGATGGAATGAATATGCACAAAAAAGATCCTGCAGGAAATCGTACAACAGCAACAATTAGGATTTTCAACCCAACAAAACAATCCGGATGAATGGACAAGGAGAGGAAGCAGAAATTGAAAATCTAAGAGGGCATGAATTTAGCATTCATTTCACCTGTTTAAAACTCAAATTTGACCAATGTCAAATGAACAGAGCTACAAGATGACAATCCCTCCATCGTACGCCATCACACCAAATCCTACATTGATTTGATAATGGCATTCACGCATGCTTGGGATTTGTAGTCACCTACCGTAGGTATCATAAACTCATCCTTATTTCATGCATCAAGATTGTGGTGAAGAAAATTAATTTTCCAAAACATATGATAGTGGTTGACACAAGGAGATCTTTTTATGATCCTAGTCTTTCTACACTTTTGGCACGAAAAAAGTACCAGGAATCAGTTATTGAAGGTTTACCATCAACAGAAGTCATTTGAAAGAGAAATAATTGTTAAATCTGCCAGTTTCCAGATATACACACCCGAGATTATCCAAGCAGAATTTCGCGCCAAAATTGGATCGTTAAATGAATGAAATATATGTGCATAGCTAAAATTTCCAATGTCTTATACAGCTTCATGTAAGTGGATGCATGTCTGCACGAACAGGTTGAGGAGTTGAAGTTTTAATCAAAGCCTTCAATGATTCCATGATACTGGAAAAGGAAGGTCGTTTCAAGGGCTCACTGCAACATAAAAAAACTCCTTTAACAGAAAGCGAAGCCAAATAAATTTAAAAAATATATATGTAGTAGCATTAGAAGGTAAAATTGCCATGAAAAGTTTACTAAACAAATTGATGATGCCAGCTCACCTTGCCCAGCAAGCTTCAATCATGGCAGCCACTTGTGGATTTAAACCATGCGGAATTTCAAGCCTTTTGCTATAAAAACCAACCGCTGCTATAACCTAAAGACACAGTGCACACTGCGATAAATCTCATAAAGGAAGTTCACCATAATCTCATGCTTACACAGATGCACAAGCCTAAAAGACGTAAATTAACAACGTCAGGAACTAGATAAGAATAACCAGAAGTAGATATTAACTTTAGCTGATTGAGTGGGAGACCTGTATGTAAACTGCTCTTCACCCAAAATAATAAGAAAAGAAAAAAAGGAAATTTAAGGTCGTGGAAATCAATGTAGCTCCAAATGAGGACTGCAATCTTTTACAAATTATATCTGCTTTAAGCACCTCAAGGCAATGATTGATATTAGACAACCAAAAGTTATAACCATTTGCAAGGGGAGAAATATGTACAATAAATTTCAACCTTATTCAGAAGTAAGTTTTGGTTTCAGATATAACAGTTAATAATTCATCATAGATATTGTTTAAACCCATTTTCCTGGTCAACCAGTTCCAAAAGACACTTGATGTCCAACCTAATACAGACAAGTAAATATATATCAAGTTATCGATTAAAAGTGCCAAATCCATCACTCTACTTTCCATTTTTTTCAAGTGAATATATATCAAGTTATCGATTAAAAGTGCCAAATCCATCACTCTACTTTCCATTTTTTTCACCAAATAGAATAATGTACAAACCTGTGCTGGATTTAAGTTAATCCAAGGTTGTTGCAATGTGACAAGTTCCCACAATATCACCCCAAAGCTGTATACATCTGACTTTTCATTTGATGGCTCATCACGAAGGACTTCTGGTGCCATCCATTCAGGCTATTTAAATAAAGCAAGGAATCAAATTTTATTTTGTACTAGATGTAACCCACATCATCAATGGATAACAAGTCAGAGTAATGAGGTGCTAGAAGTGGCAGAAACATACCGTTCCCGCAGCTGACTTTGATGAAAGAAATGTGCTTGCTTTTAAGCGAGAAAGACCAAAATCGCTGACCTAATTGAACAAAGGAGCAATAACTTAGTGTTTATGCTTGAACTGGAAGGAATAAAAAAATAAAAAATAAAAACTAGAATACATATATGTACTACAAACAACATAAATGGCACTTTCAACTGCAACGTGTAAACTCGGCATAATGGAAATAAGTACTGTTTCTGTGGAAATGTGAATCTTAACTGGTAATATTTAATAGAATACCAAGTATTCATGTGAACTACTACCACAAGACAAAACAGATATTCATAAAAAATGAATCAGCTACTATGCTGCAATATCTATAAAAATTCTACCAAAAAATAGGTAAAAATATATCTCTTCTCTGCAAATCAATTTTTGAAGAATGGAATATTTAAAAAAAATAGGGAAAAATTCAGATTTTCACAACAGTATTAAAAGATCTAATCTCAATTGAACTTTTCACAAAACTAGAAAAAGAGCATAGATAACAGCTACATGGCAAGATTTACAAATCTCAGAAATCATCAATATGCCATTATCAGCAGAGACTAGAATCGAAATTCCACCATGCAGTAACCAGCATAACAAAATTATCTTGCTTGACCTCTTAAACGAAAGCTGATGCTTTGATTACTCACCATAAATAAGGCCCTGGGTTATCATATTAGATGTAAAATAAATGGTGAATGCCAAAATGCACTCATGACCGTCCTATCCTGAATGTGATGAGGCGCAAAAAAATAGAACGTGAAAAAGAAACTACATAACTGCTTAATATCAGACAATTTACTTATTTTTTTTTTTTTCCTTTTTTGCCATTAAGACATTACTACCTAAATCCGTCTACGCTAGAAAGGTGCACAATCCATAACAACCATTACAGTGGAATATCAACAATGTATTGGCAACTTGTTTCATAATATAATATCGAGAACCCAAAAAAACAATCTGAAAAATAGTTTTTTAACGTACTTTGAAAATGTTAAAATTCTTTTGTCCACCATGCACTTGATGGCACCTTTCAGATGTCAGGAACCTTTTTCTGGAGAACATTAACAAATTAAAGAAAATAAATATGAAGATATGGAGTCATTTTGGGAAAGTAGGAATAAATTGACAACTAGAAAAGATATATTGCATCTTTTGACATTCAACAATGTGCAACTTTAACATCTCAAGATCTTCCTCAAAAGCCAAAAACCCACCATTAAGATTTATGAGGTGGATATAAAAAATAAAAAAATAATAATAATCCTCTATTACTGCCCAAATAGTAAAATTTGCGTTGTACTACATCATTTCCATTCTAAGATTCAAGATGACCAATAAAAGAGGCATTGTTCGACATGGCATAGTCAATAATAGGCTATGGCTTTCCATCCATTAGAGGAGTATAGAGATGGTCCCCCGAATATAGACCAAAAACATACTGAACAAAGGTAAAATCAAGTATAACTATAATACACAAAAATAAATGGTCTAGAACCTAGCTTTAATTGATTTTCAAGTTATAAATTCTCAAGGTCAAAAGAACTCATACTAACCAAAATTTCAATTTGAATGTTAAAAAAATTGAAAAGGCATCATAACACAAAGATTTAGATAGTAACTGATCATCAAGTAAAACTAGGAGCATCTTCTTTGCTGAAGCAATCCTTATTCTCACCGAAGGTAAAATCAAGTATAACTATAATACACAAAAATAAATGATCTAGAACCTAGCTTTAATTGATTTTCAAGTTATAAATTGTGAAGGTCACAAGAACTCATATTAACCAAAACTTCATTTTGAATGTTAAAAAACTTCAAAAGGCATCATAACACAAAGATTTAGACAGTAACCAATCATCAAGTAAAACTAGGAGCATCTTCTTTGATGAAGCAATCCTTATTCTCACCTTCACTGTATACTTTTTGTCAACCAAAAGATTTGGAGACTTCAAATCTCGGTGAACAATGGGAGGATTACACTTATGAAGATAATTCATTCCCTTTGCCTACAAAAAGCAAAATGAGAAATAATTAAGCCACCAAGATATGAATATCTAGATGCTGACTTGAGTAAAACTAACAAGGCTGACAGCCTTAATAAGTTTAACTAGACAAAAAGATGTGCATGGGGGAGGGAAAACACAACATATTACATGTGAAAGAATGCGTATTACAACAACAAACACAGACTAAGTTTGTTTGCAGCCATGGGATTAGGGGGCGATGTATAATACCAAGACAAAGTTGGTGGGATTAGATGTACCATGAAATTGTTTTGTGAATGGGAATAATTATACTATGGTTGGTTAGGATAGGATAATGATCGATTAAGAGAGGGAGGAGAATTTTCTACAGTTGGACGGGAGGTGGATAATCCCAACCGACAGGATATACCCCCACAACCAAAAGATGGTACATTCCCCATGCACCAAACAGGGGAGATGTGGGACTGGGCCCCATTTGATTGCTAATCCAATCCCAACCCCCATATTCCCCAGACAAACATGGCCACAAAGCTTTTAAAATAAAATACATACCACATCAAAAGCCATACTCAACCTACGCTTCTCATCCAACATTTCTTTTGCACCAGGTTTATGAAGAAGTCTATATAAACTGCCTCTGCAGTCAAAAGCCATGAACATACTTAATTACTCAGAACAATGCTACTAGTGATATCTAAGTTTTATATTCATGGTCAGGAAGTTAGAAGATAGAATACAAAACCTTGATAGATATTCTGTAACTATGGACAAGTTTGGGGGCTGAGTAACAGCACCCATAAAAAGAACAATATTCGGGTGACGCAAGCGTTTCATGATTCTGACCTACAAACACAAGTAATGAGATTAGCAAGCAACAATAACTGAATTTAAAAAGGGTAAAATTGCAGGGGGAAAAAACAAATAAACATAAATAACATATGTTAGAGAATATTAGAGATATGTTAGGGATATTAGAGATATTGATTATTGTAATTGAGCTGATTCTATTTTCCTTTCTTGGATTGACAGCCATGCTTAGTTGTCTTTCCTATTTTGGTGTAATCCTCAACTATAAGTATAATGCATTGAGAGGGGAGAAAGAGGAACTCCTCAATTTTCCTGTTTTAATATTTCTACATGGTATCAGAGCAGAAAAAAAAAAAAACTCGTCGTCTGAAAAGAAAAGGATCGCAACTGTCGTTCGCCGCCGAAGTTGACATCCAACAGCACCGTTGGTCTCGTCGGCAACCGGCAACCACAACCCCACGAGGTCCGTCTCCAGAGGTCCTCTCACACGCCTCCACGCACAAACTACTATGAGAGATTTTCCTCTGTTGCCCGCTTAAATTCTGTTAGAATTCTTTTTGTTGTGACAGTCAGTCGTTGTTGATCCTTACATCAGCTTGATATTAAAAATTCTTTTCTCCATGGTGAGCTTCAAGAAGAAGTTTATATGGATCAGCCTCTAGGTTATTGTACTCCGGGTAGTGAACAGTTGGAATGTCGGTTGCGGCGTGCCCTTTATGGCTTGAAACAATTTCCTCGAGCTTGGTTTGACCGATTCAGTTCTGTTCTTCTTCATGTTGGTTTCTCTCGCTCTTCTGCTGATCATTCTGTCTTTATACGTCATAATTCTGCTGGCACTATCATCTTGATTATATATGTGGATAACATTATTATCTCCGGTGATGATGCTTCTAGTATTGTGGCTTTAAAACAACATCTCTCTACTCACTTTCACATTAAAGATCTTGGAGGCCTTCGGTACTTTTTGGGACTTGAGATTGCGCGCTCTTCCCAGGGGATCTCTATTTGTCAGCGCAACTATGCCTTGGACTTACTTTCTGAGACTGGACTTTTAAGTGCTCGTCCAACCGATACCCCCATGGATCCATCTACTAAATTGGATACTACTTCTAGTAAACTATTTTCTGATGTACATCGGTATCGTCTCTTGGTAGAAAAGCTTATTTATCTCACAGTCACTCAGCCTGATATTACTTATGCCGTGGGTATTGTCAGCCAATTTATGCATGCTCCCCGTATTCCTCACTTTGAAGCTGTCTGTCGTATCCTACGGTATTTGAAGCAGTCTCTTGTACGTGGTCTTCTTTACCGTCCATCTTCTTCTCTAACTGTCACTGGGTATAGTGATGCGGATTGGGCAGGGAGTCGGTCTGATCGTCGTTCAACATCCGGTTACTGTCCTTTTGTGGGGGATAACTTGGTTACTTGGCGCAATAAGAAACAGCAAATGGTTGCTCGTTCTAGTACCGAAGCTGAGTATCGTGCTATGGCTCATACTGCCTCTGAGATGTTATGGGTTCGCTCTCTCCTACAGGACTTTGGTATTGTGGTTCCTCTACCTATGCCTATGCATTGTGATAATCAGGCTGCCATATTCATTACTAATAACCTAGTGTTTCACGAGTACACCAAGCACATTGAAGTTGATTGTCACTTCATCCGTGATTTGTCGCTTCACAAACAAATGAGTACTCCTTTTGTTAGGTCTTCGTCTCAGTTGCCTGATCTTCTTACGGAACCATTGCATCGTCCTACTTTCGGACTCTATCTTCCAAACTGGACATTTTTGACTTGTATGCTCCAGCTTGAGGGAGGGTGTTAGAGAATATTAGAGATATTGATTATTGTAATTGAGCTGATTCTATTTTCCTTTCTTGGATTGAAAACCATGCTTAGCTGTCTTTCCTATTTTGGTGTAATCCTCAACTATAAGTATAATGCATTGAGAGGGGAGAAAGAGGAACTCCTCAATTTTTCTGTTTTAATATTTCTACAACATAAAATTATATTCCTTCAATTCATCCAAAAAAAACTTTTTGACGCTTACCTCCCTCAAAAATTCCTTCAATCGATCTGGATGAAGGTCTTGATCCATAAGAATCTTCACAGCAACATCCTGTAAGTTATAGCTTTTGTATTGTTATAACATATAAGATACTTGAATGATGCCATCAAAAAAGCAACACCACCCAAAACTACGATTGAACAGTGAAACTAGCAAAAAAAAAAGGAAGAACACATCATATAACATTAATTAAAGATAACATTAAGGAAAAGCATTAGGAAAGGAAGACTTCTCAAACACTAAAAACATAATTCACATGATCTTGGCCATACAGGCTTTGTTCACTGTAGGCTTAAATATCCATCATGTTCATCCTGGTAATAACAATAAAGTTCCTCCTCAGACTGCTCCTTTTCTCCTATCAAGCAATCTTCTACTTTAGCATTATCTCCAATGACGTTCATCCCAAAAGACCAGAAGAAAAGTATTATCCACAACATGATACTTCAGAGGAACTAATCTAAACCACTATAATCATACAAGACGAAAACTTAATGCTGTTTGCAAATAATTTATTTATTTCCCTCATAGCAAACCAACCTGTGACCAGAAGTAAGACCGTTCACAATTTGCTAAACTTTTTGACTTCTAAAAGTGATGAGGACCTCGCTAGAGAATTCTTGAGTTTCAGTTTATTCCCTGTTTTGTTGGATTGTTTTAGTTATTTAGATTATGGGTTTGTGTTCAAGGGCATCACCCATGGCCCATCAGTGTTGCCCTAGGGTTTTCCTATTTATTTGTTTGTTTGTGGATTGATCGTTCGGAAGAATGATTTGAACATCATTGATGTTGATGCTGGGTTTGACTGTGTTCTTCCCCTTCTTAATTTTTCTTCTTCACCTTGATTCTTTCTCTTCTTACTTGATTTCTTCTTTCTTGTGTTTGATTCTTCCGCATAAAAAAGAATCATTTTAAAGAGATTCAATAAAGCTACCATTGCAGTTATTCAATGACTAAGGGATCAATTTAGGAAACAACAATAGGCTAAGAGCATAGTTGATTTTCCCAATTGTCATCGGAAAGGACTAACAATTTTCAACGATGACTCCATGAAAATCAAATCGGTTGCAACAGTATTTAAATTTCCATTAGTCCACAATTGAGTCTATTCTTGAGTATCACTGGGACAGAAAACTGACTAATTGGAAATTATACTGATAAATGCTGCTAATTGCCTGCTCTAAAATAACAACTAACAGAAATTACAACCACAAATAAGAGAGACGCCTGCACAGCCACGTGGAAATTCAGCAGGAGAAAAACATGACCGTGTGCATATAAACAGCTCCCTTCAAGGTTATCACCTTATTTTTGGAGGGCAACATCAACAATAACATCCAAGCCCTCAGGAACCTTAAACCAAAAGCCCAAATAAGTACTGCAAATTAATACTGCTGAAGACAGATGGCTATAGCCACTATACCACAATAACAATCACATTAAACTGTACATTGGTAATATAATACATCAATATCAGTGCATAAGAAGTTTCAGATATTACTCTGGGACAGAGATGAATTACTTACCGAGCCATGCCAATCAGCACGATGGACAATACCAAAAGAACCTGCAAATGCACCAAGTCCCTTAGTCCCAGTGCAGTATCCTACAAGATAACTAGGAAAAGCTGCAACACAGAAAGGTACATGACCTCCCTAAGCTATAATGTCGTCATCCTAATTTTCTTCCAGCACGTAAAAAGAATAAAAAAAAAAAAAAAGAGCAAGAGAGACAGAGAACCTGCTCCAATTCTCTCTTTCAGATCAAGCTCACTCCATCGGATGTCCAAATCTTCCACATCAAAATCAATGGGCAGGAAATTCTTTGGTAGTGCTTGATCTTTTTCTGGATTTCTTGATGGTTTAAATAGCTGCACATCCCCATCAGGTTTTTTACAGCTTTCGCTTGAACTAGGTACACAGCTTTCAGATTGCTTAGGATGTGTCACATGTCTATCGTCTCCATCAACAACAACACCTGTGAGATTAATTTTGGAACCTATAAATTCAGTGTATCTAATTTTCTATCCAAAAGCTATGATATTAAGGAGTGAAGCTTACAAGATAACAAGAAAGAACCTAAGAGAAACTCTTAGAGAAACCCTTCTAAACTTACTTTTTCATTTTTCCCTCTCACAAACTCTAGAAAATCTTTTTGAACATTCTACAGATGATTGCAGCATATTTCCTTATACACTGTACCAAAAAAACCCAGCCTAAATTAGACTCTGAAAGAGCCCCTGCTAAAATAGAAATCACACTGCTCACTGAGACGAGCTAGTCAGCAAGCTTAAAACTCCACTGCACAGCTCTTGGTAATTGCTAGTGAGCTTCCTAGCAGAATCAGCGAGCACCCAGCCAATTAGAACACCCTCTCTGGTGCAGTATTGATGTAATATTCTGAAACTGGCTACAAGCTCTGCTCGTTCCCATTCCCGCTCACGCCCCCACATACTATTCTCTAGTGTAATTAATATGAGTTACAACTCAAACAAAGAATAATCAACCTCTAAACAATCTAACCAGTCGTACATCAAAGTTTTTTTGTATTAGAGTTACTAGAAGAGAGTCATTCACACTGCTCCCATGCAAAGTTTCCATCCTTTGGAGAAATAAATGCCCAGCTGAGAATTTGATAACATGACAAAAGCAATTCTAAAAGTAAATAATGACTTCCACGATATATATATTTAAAAAAAAACTAGAGCCCCAGCTCAGGAAAAAGAAATAGAAATAAAATTATGGTCACTCAATGCAGGAGCCTTGTACATGGGGTTACCCTTTTAGGTCAATCCACCAAATATGGATAAAAAATGTTCAAGAACAGGAGATTACCTGTCGAAGAGTCATCAAATTCAATATTAAGAGACTGAAAATCTGAGAAAAACTGTTCAGCAAGTGACTTGAAATCAATTGAAGGGTTATCTTGTCCAAAACGGGGGAAGCACAATGGTGAAGAAATCGAAATGGAAGATGGACCATTTAACAAAGAATCAGGTTCAGACAAACATCCTGGCTTCAAAACTAAATCAACTAGATACTCCCTGTAACAATAATACATGGAAAATGTTAGCACCAATTTCCTAAGACAGAGATAGGAGGCATCCCAAGAGACAGTGAAGCATTGGATGATTAAGATAGAATAGATGTCCATGCATTTCAATAAAGTATGTTCGTTTTTTGTTTTCCTGTTTCTTTTTTTGTTTTTTTTTTTTTTTTTTTCCTTCCTTCCTTCCTTTGGGAGGGGATGAACAAATGCAATTTTTTGGCTCAACGAGGAAAAATGCAGTTAGATAAAAGAGACAATTATGCAAGCATAGGAGTTATTTCACATGCACGAAGACAAATGTTTTTTTCTTTTAGTACACTGGAAGATATGCCTAGGAAAGGAGGAGTGAGTCTTGGTGAGGGAACCTAATTCCATCATTAATATTCTCAAGGAACACAAAGTTAGAGTATGGAAAACTCCAGCTTGATTACTTCCAAATCTATCCCTACACCATTTTTTTTTTTTCCAAAGAAAAAATTGTTCCAAAAATTAAAAATGAAAGGTTAGTCCTCCCTTTGCAAAATGGTGAGCGGGTTTCCCTACCTACAACACTAATATTGCATTATTTGCAAGAAGATCTCATGCTCAAATTTTCAAATACAAGTTTGTTTGTCAGCACAATCTCTTTTCTGGGGCCACTGTGAGTTTATTTAGTTCTCCCAAATATGATGGTTTAACATCTGCTGCAACCTAATCATCACTAAACACAAACAAAAATCTCTCCTAAGAATACTAATATAAGGTAAAGCTAACTTGTAGTTAAGATTTAACCTCCACTCCTCCTGGGCAAATGCTGGCACATAGAATTGTAATGTAAAATAAATAGATCACAAGTAACAAATCACAGGAAACTACAACTATCCACAATTTTTTGAAGGAAAAAAAAATAACTGATGGCAAATGAAGGGAATTATAGAGATAAGGTAAGATTTCAGGCCCCACAAAGACCATGCGATCACCGCAGTGAAGTATTAAAAAACAGTTCAACTTGGAAATATAACAATTGTAGAAGAGTGACACGGTTTCAGTAAATTATGTCATATGAGAGGATAGTGTATTAGAATTACACTGACCACCCAGAGAACTTTCATAGTCAATCAATGGAATTATGAGAAAACCATATTGGCATGGCAAAAAGGCACACATGATGAGGTAGGTTTGGGATTCAATTCTTGCCCATGATGAAAACGAAATGCAGATGGATGGAACAGTTGCTGGATGTATTATACCTGTCAAGGCCGAAACGAACAAGACAAGATGCAGCAGCATCTCTCATACAATATTTGCAGCCCTTGGCAATGCGACATGGTAAATCAATTGTGTCAGCTAGCACCTGCATGCATATGGACCGCCTTAAGCTTTAACGATCATAATTTAGAATTTAAACTAGAAAAGAAAATTATTGATCTCTCGTATTAAATTCTCGCAGGAGAAAATGCAAGAGCAGCAAACTGAGAAAAGGGAGTAGCATTCCTTAATTACTCAGAAGGATAAAAAATAAAACAGTGAGCATTACAAACCTATAAGTGATTCAGCAAATCAAACTTGTTTTAAAAAATGGAAACATTGAAAATTTTTACAATAATACACTCTGTTATCACTGCAGGGTATCTGAAACATACTTTGAATAGCAAAGCACGATGTCTACAAAGACCAACAGAAAGTCTGCCAATTGGAAGCACAACAGATCCCAAAGGTCCTTTAAGATCACCACCACACTGCTTCCGAATGGGAACAAAGTCACGTTCTCTGGTGGGAGCAGAACCCCTTGCAACAGCCCAAAAAAAATGGTTATAGAAATAGAAATAAAAATATGATAGAAATAGATAGTTCCAACAGTCTCTTGACAGGCCACACCAAAAACTCACCCCATATGATTGCAGACAATCTTCGCAAGCTGGTCAACAACTTCTTTTGGAGTGATGCTATTGCTGGAGACAGTATGAATCGTTTTTTCTAGTTCTTTTAGGGTAGGATCACTATGCTGATCAACCAAAATTACCTCAATTGAAGAGCATATGCTTGGATCAACAGCCCTTAGTGATTCAATTGATGGAATACGGCCACTCTCTTGTGTATCAGTGCATACGCTCCATACATAGGGATTTATCCCGTGAATTAAATAAAACCCATCAGGAATTCTGTCAAAATATGATAGGCAGCCATTCACCTGATGCATAATAAATTTGAAGGCGACATATATCAATCCTAATGGGCATTATGTAATAAAATAATTTGTGCATGCATTATCAAAACAGAAATAGTTTGAATACGTGCTTCAATTTTTCATTACCAATCTGATGCAACATTTCATTTCTAAGAAAACAATATTAATGAAAGTTAAATGATTGTAGCTTATCTCTTCTTCTTCCGCTTTAAATAAATAAATGAGTAAATATAAGTCTGCTAGTTTCATTGGCATCAGTATGGTAATTCAAAATAGGATAGCAGTTCAGAGCATTGATAAGGACCCTGGCCGAGGAGGCACTTGGTTTTAGGTTCCCAGCCCTTCACAACCACAACTGACATTAACCCTGCTGCAAAGCAATGTGTTTCAATCTGAAATAGTCAAGTTTTCAGTTCAATTGCTTGTTTGAGAGTTTTTTTAGCGGAGAAAAGAAAGAAATGTTAAAAAAAAGTAAGTGTTAAAATTTTTAAATTGTCAGCTTTCCAAAAGCGAGAGAAAATGGAGAAAAGAGAAAATAAATTGAAAAAACTTTCAAATCAACATATTTACCCATAAAATAAAAAAAGTGCATTACAAATATGCCACCAAACAAATTAATTACGCTCCAACTTATCAAATGATTTTAGGGTAAAATAACAAATCTATCTTCTGTTTTTTTTCCCCTTAAAAAACGAAGAAAAAAAAATTTATTATCCTTTGTTTGCTAAACTCATAATCAAGTAGAAAGAAAATATTATCATTTCGCTTCTTTTCTCCTCTCTCCTAACTAATTTCTTTTCTTTTCTTTTGTCTCGTTAGCTCACAAATGTAGCCGTAGGCATAGCATCTACAGTTGACCTGAAAGGTGACTTAGTGAAATAAGCAAACTGCTCACTACAGCTTAATCATAAGCGTTAGTCCCAAATGTTTATGGTAATGATTTGAATAAAATTGAATAATGAGAGGAAATGAAATCAGGAGCATGATCGCTCCTACCCAGAATCGGTACGACAGAGACTCCGCCGACTCAGACGAAGGCAATGAGCGGAAAGCGGATTCGTCGGTAGCCGGATCATCTAGGAGATTGGGATCATCAGCAGAAGTAGCCTCGGAAGACAATCGGAGCGCCAAAGCCAGCTGCAACTGGTAACTCTCTTGCGTCTGCTGCGCCCAACTCTTAGAAGACGACGCCGACGACAAGGAGCCCACACCGCCGCCTCTCGTCTCCGCCGCCTTGAACCTGAACTCTCCTCCACCGCCACCAACCGTGGACGCATCGTCATGCAAGTGACCAGACGCCTCGAGATCGCAGGCCGCCACGGAAGGCATGTAGTACTCCCCGGAAACAGAGCTTTCACCAAAACTACTCCCACTGAACTGTCTCTGCAACCCGATCGACCCGGGAAACGCCACCCCGGCCCGACCCGTCTGCGGAGCCATCCGCTGATCACGCAAGTCCCAATCAACGCCTCTATCGCTCTTCCCCCTGTTCTTACTATCCCCGGACAAAGAATCACAATAAGCGGAGAACTTCGGCCGCGGCGGTTGGCGGTGGTCGTCGTCGTTCTGACTTAGCAGAGTGTAATTCGATCGTTTCCCAGGCTTGTCCATTGAAAAAACCAAAAAAAATAAAAAATTAACCTTCAACAGCTGGGACCTCGAATCATCGCAAAGCCCTACAAGCTGCCATTGTCTCGGTCGGTTCGGAGTTTTTTTTTCTGACAGAGGCGGTCTGAGAATGCACTCAATCTCTCTCTCTCTCTCGATTTTCTCTCACTAGAATTTCTTTCGCTTTCTCTCGCCTTTGTCGGAGGCGAGGGGGAGTTCTGGATTTTGATTGGTGGCGAAATCGTGAAATTCTGGGAATATTGATGTGATGGTTTTTTAATTCCTTGTTTGGCCACCGGGGCTTGGTTGTCCAAATCGATGGCTTTTCTGTACATGAGACAATTACGTTATGCTTTTGGAAGGAAAGCCAAAAAAAAAAAAAATATGCGGATATCCAATCCCGCGCGGGTTTGTGTTGTGGTCAACAGTGTTTGTTTACACGATTGGTTAATCCGGGAAAAAGATACTGTCCGTTGTCTGTGACCGTGGATCGTCTTCTGATTAATCTAAACCGTCCCTTTTTTATTGCATCGAGCATTAACTATTTAGGTTCTAATGATTTAGTTGATGTCTCCGTAATTGTTGACTAATTCTAGCAATTACAATAACTGTAGTTATGACGATTATTTAAGTTTGTAATCAGAAGACGAGAGAAAATGCCAAGGACAAAGGGGTGACCTCAATTATTTATTCTAACGGTTATTATACTATCTATATAATAAAATGAATTAAGTGATTTGACATCTATTTATATCAGTTTACGTTAATTGTGTTATTGGCATAGAATACCCTAGTAATTATACAAAGATATTCAAACCATACAAATATATTCAAACCTTAGAGTTTATAGGATAAAGGAAAATGCCAAATACAATTGGATCATCTCATTGTTCATGTATTAGATTAACGCGCATAAATAATTCAAATTGTAATGCAATAACTATCCTCAAGAGGCAATTGTTAATAATTATTATTTATCTTTTTAATCTAACAACGGCTAATATATATTGGGGGTACAATTTTTAATTGCCAAAATTTACATTTGTATGTTTGGTAAAATAAAGAGTAGTTTTTAGTAATTTCTTACAATTTTTGGGTGTTTGATAAAATTTTTGATAAAGTTTAACAGTTTTTTTTATAATTTTTAGTAATTTTTTGTAACTTTTAAATTAACAAGTTACTGTACTTCAATAGAAAATAGTGAAAATTGACGAATTATTAAATATTTAAAAATAAAACATTGATAATTTTTTACTAAAATTTATCTGTCCAAACGCTACCGTAATAGATCAAATTATTGATTATTATTACAACACTAATATCCATCAAACCCATTGTTTTCTTCCTCTCTCCAAAAACTATTTCGTTTTTTTATCTCAATTGTTTTCTTCCTCTCTCCAAAAACTATTTCGTTTTTTTATCTCACGTACTGATGTGCATATGTATTTTTTTCAAGATATTTTATGAAATTTAGTAAAAAAATAATAATAGTATCTTAAAATCACATTTTTCCTATTTGGAAAATTTTATATTTTTTTAATTTCTTGTGGATATAAAAATTTGTCAATACATTTTTTTTTGCCCTTAAAAAAATTTAATAAGTTTTCATCTCTAATATTTTTATAGCAAAACTAAATCCTAAAGTTTCTATAATTACAGATATTATATATATAAAATATAATATTCTCTTAAAAATAAAAAAAAAAGTTTAATGCATACAATATAATAATAATAATAAATTTTAATAACAATATTTTATTAATCTTTATTTTAAGTTATGACAGGCACACAATTAATCATAAGTTTAAAATTTCAATAGAGTAAAATTTTCTTTTATATAGTTACATTCAAATTTCATTAATCTAAAACAAAAAGGTAATCGTATTTTTATAATTCAAAGACAAGCCAAATAATTTTTATATTTAAAATGAGATATTTATGTAATACAAAAATACATTTTTTAAATGTGTTTTTAGAGTGAGGCTCCGTTTAAAAGTTATAATTTTTTACAACTTTTGATAATTTTTTTTGTAATTTTTGTCAAATTTTGACAGGTAAAACTTTTGGTGTGTTTTGTAATACAAGTAAAAAATTATTAATAAACTATGATAATTTTTAGATGTTTGGTACAAATTTTGACAACACTTGTCAAGTTTTATTGCGTTTGGTAAAATTTTTTAATAATTTTTGAGTTAGTTAAAATTAAAAAACCATTATACCCTTGCAACATAGACAAATTTTACGTGCTAACAACTTATATTTTATTAAACACATGAAACACTTATAAAAATTTGTGTTTGTATGCCAATTTTACTCTTCCAAATAATACCTAAATGAAAATGCATTTTCAAACTGCATTTTCATTAATAACATATCTCTAAATATTTTATTTTTTGTAATATTTCTTTTCTTTTTTTAATATTCTAATAGCAGGAGAAAAAATCCAAATAATTAGGGATATATATTTTAGATGTTGCACAATAATAGACGATTGTAATTTTGTCAATAATTAGAAAAACATTAATTACACTATGGCAGTAGCAAGTAATCTCCTACCTTACATTAATAATGGTTATATAACATAATTTACGTGCTTGAAAACACAAGCTAGCATGTGGGAACCACGTAACACGTGTGACCAATAAAAAATTCGTTGAATTAATAAAGCGAAATAAATTTGTTGTTTAAAACTTTAAAATACCCGTGCATGTGTCATCTCTATTTTCTGTTCAAAAAAAAATCATCTCTATTTTGTCTTTTTTTTTATTTTTTATTTTTAAATAGGAAAAATACTCATTTCATGGCTTGATCCATCGTATTTTTCACGCTATCTCATTTGGAATATGAGATTTTAATCATAGTAATTACGAAAATGAAAATTAAATTTCATCACATATCATTTTTACATCATTTTTCTGTACTTTTATTGTATTTGTTGGTTAAACTTTAACCAACCAAGCACCCCATATAATATATTAAACTATATATGAATAAAATATAGGGTACACATAGCAATTAAATTCATGCACTCTTATGCTTTATTTGGGAGTTTAGAAGAGAAAATAAAATAAAAATTTAATAAAGAAAAAAAGACTGAGAGAGTATGATTTTTTTTTTGTTGTAATTTTGGGAGTTTTTTATTTTTGTACTTTGTTTAAGGGTTAAATATAGTACTATAGAAAATTCATCAATAAAGTTTTTTCGTCTTCCAATTTCTTTTCAACTTCACGTATATGAAAATAAAGTTTTTATTCTTTTTAATTTTTTCCTAATAATTTTTTCTCCTCTCTTTCTACCCGTTTCATTTCATACATGTTTTTTTTATATATAAAATAATTATATTCGATTTTACAGGGAAAAAGACAGCCTTACCACGGGTCATGAATGAGAAAGTTTCGGCAAACCTTAGGCTTGGTTTGCCCCAAAAAAAAAAAAAAAAAAAAAAAAAAAAACAAGTTAACTTTTTTGTAATAAACTCTTAATTAACTATTAAAAACTAGTTTTTTTATGTTTAGAAAAAAAAATCTAACTTTTTAGTAGTTAACTTTTTAATTTTTTTATTAATTTAACATTTTTACCCTTGAATGTTTAAAATAATATTAATGTAAGAGGATAAATTTGATTATTTTAAAAAAAGTTAAAAAGTTAAGTAATTGATAGCTAACCTACCAGCTAAAGGTTTCCAAACGGAGTCTTAGTATGACAAATTATAAACAACTTTATCTTGTTTTATAAATTTTTAATATAAAATTTTTAAATTTATGTTTAATATGTTTCAAGATGTTGTTTCGGTAAACAATATTATTATCCAATTGAATCTATTTTGTAATATATCAATATTAAATTTATTTTTATCAAATTTTTAAAAAAATTATTTCTGTAAAAATAACTATTTATGATATAGTTAAGATTACCCGATAAATAGTATAAGTATTTGAAAATAATCTAATTATTTTACCAAACTTTCAATAAAAATATTATTTTCATTTGTTTAGAGCCTTCGTGATTTTATGTTGCAAGTGTGAAACAAGGTGCACAACGTGATTTTTAGGAATTTAATATATTTTAAAATTATTTTATTAATATAAAAGATAATTAAAATAAATATTTATTCCTTCAGTTAAAAAAAGCTTACCTAATTACGCAATGTGAGCTTTGGATAGCAAAATTAAAGATCGGATTCCGCTTGCATTTTTATTTATTTTTTTGTTTTGAGATTCATATTTTAAAAACAATTTAAACATATTTGATTTGATAAATTTTCTTTATTTTTGTTTGTTTTAAGATTCTTCGTGATCTGGGTCAAAACATCCAAAACGATTTTTGATTATTTTATATTTTATTTATAAATTTGTTTTTTCTATTTTTTACATCAGTATTTGAAACACAAGCAATCAAAATTCGTTTTGCCCTATTTTTGTTACTTTGAAAACACAAAATGAAAAATGGTCCAAAAATAAATATATCAAATGGATCCAAAGTTCTAATTCTGCTTAGTTAACCATTATTGAGTTAAAATTTATTTATTAGATAGTTTTGTTTATTAGCTTCAAAAAAATTAGTTTCATTATTTGAATCGGGACGATTTCAAAATAGCAAAAATGTGTTTCACCAAACACTAGTACTGCTTTTATAATAACATTACGGTGAATGCTCGATGAATGGGCTTATTGCCTTTATATACTAGTGTATAATATTAACCATTACCCCCAAAGAATCTTATTTTTAAAAAATATTGTCAATTTAACTCTTTCTCAATATTAATTTTAAATCTAATATTTTCCTTATTCCACTATCTCTTATTTTTAGAAAAATATTTAAAGTATAGATTATTTTTCATTTTATCTCTCATTATTTATTTTTTTAAATCTAAAAAAATATCATTTCAAATTAAACAATTTTAATTCTCCAAGCATATATCTGAGAGGTGAATCTAGTTAATAAAAGAAATAATTAGATAGCATAAAGCAATTTGATAACCGATTGCCTTTATAGAAATATTATGAATTTTATAATTTAATTGGTATATATATAAACCACTTTTTTGTTTTTTATGGGTTTTCAACTAAAATTGAAATTTATTTATTTTCAACATTTCCATAAAAAAAAAAGCAATAATGCATAATTTACTCAAAAAAAAAATAAATAAGAAAGTGCTAAGAGTGAAAAAAAAATTAGTATAAATTATTAACTTCATGATTCATGCATTAAATAAAAAATTTAAGTCTTATAGAAATTGATATATATATATATATATTTGAAAGTTCAAACACCCAATCTTAAAGAGTGTTACATGGGTCGCCTCATGATTCGGACCAGTTCCGCAGTGACACGGCCCAATAATAAATCGAGTCGCGCGCCAGTTCGAAAACTCGAACCAAAATAAACGGCGGGAATACGAAAAAATGGCGCCCAGCCAAAACCACAAAACTTAATCGTCTCGGCTCGTTCCAAAACTCACCATTTCGGTTATCTGCGACGCCTTCACCAGATTCCATCATCGTGTGACGTCGCCGTTGCATCTACTTCTAGAAAAGGTGCGTTTTCAATCCAACCGTTTGTCTCTCATCGGTGAGATATGTTTTTGTAGATGTATTGGATTTGATGGGTAATTGATATTTCGTTTACGATGACAGTGCTTGCTTAAATGTGATTCATTCCGTGTAAATGAAATCGGTGGTGTTTTTGTTCTTAGATTGGAATTACCGTCGACGGAATTTCAATCCTCTAGATAAGTTTGATGCAATTGGTTGTTTAATTCAGTATTTGTTGAATTGTGTGCGTTTTGGGAACTGAGGTATGACTTAAAACGCAGGAAACATATACATATATACTGATGAGAAATATGCCTGAGTTGATAATTGATCTTTATGGTCTTTCATTGTCCTGTGGTAACTGTTTCTGGGAGTGTTATCTATTTATTATTTTTTGGTTCTTTTGTCATTTAGAATTGGATCAGGCACATCCTAGTTCATTAGATTACTACTAGAGCTACTTACTAAAGTACTAACTCAATCCTGAATAGTATTGGTCAGTGCACATTTCAGCAGGTTTGGTCGGTGAGTGTGCCGCACTGTTTCAAAACCCTAAGGTATTGCAGACTTAGGGGCTGTTTGGATGCCCTCAAAAATACTAAAAGGTTCAAACTTTTTTTCATTTTTCTTTTAATCAAAATTTATCACGTTTTACTTTTATATACTAACTTTTTTTTTTTGGGACAAACCAAACACCTCCCTAAGTGGGGCATGGCTCCAGAGGCTGTCACACACTGTTCGGCTTCAAAAACTAAAAAAAGAAAAGAAACATTTGGTACATAAAGTGTGAATTCTAAAGCCAACGCCAGCTTCCTCTTTGCTTCAAGTTAAAAGATTGTTTTGCTTTCCCTTATTTTCCTTTAGATGTTCTTGCATGTTTCCTTGTTTTGGGCACACCATGACCATTCTTTTATGGGGGTCCTACAATAGAGATTCAACAATCATATAATTTTCTTCATGAAAACTTGAATGAGAGAAAACTATAAGACAATTTGTTTCGCATTTCAATCGAGCACTATAGTCAAATGACGAATAATTACAAGATAATTAAAACAATCATATGGATCCTAAACTTACAGATCAAATGTTTTAAATATTCTCCAAGCTGCGTTTGATCGGATAATATAATGATGAATAAGTAATATCATAAGATAATATATAGGATTGTGCATAATATGATACTAATTTTTTTGTTGGGGGTATTTTTTTAGCATTTGGTTGATGGATTATGAAATGGGATAAAAGATGTTATTTAATAGGAAACAACTGTACATTTAGATTTTAGTGGAAAATAAATCCAAATGTGAAGATTTATCATCCCACCCCATCCCCTTCCTTGCGCCCCATAAGATGTGTTGTTCTGTGGCTCATTTGAAGTTTTTTTTTTTTTTGGGGGGTGGGGGAGGGGATGGACTCATTGCCATTCAAACGGAGTTGTCTAGAATGTGATGGTTTTGGCTACTGTCAAATGATGTTTGAACAGCCTAAATCGTGTTGGGATGGCCTCCCAATTAAGGTTCATTTTTTTGGCAGTTCTTTTCGATATTTTTTTTGGTGTATATTCGAATGTAATTTGTATAGAAGTTTTATGAGAGAGTGAGAATAGAGACCTGTAATCTCTTTTATAAGAACACTTAGCACTAGAAAAAAAACAAGGAAAAAAGAAAAATTGAATGCATTTCTGTTTAATAGATGAGGCTTATACTAAATCACGTAAATTCTTTGCATGTTCATATTAAGAATCATCCCCAGTTTTTTAATATTATCTATATGTCCTTGTAGAATTTTTTTATAATTTTCTTATAAGTAGGTTTCTTACTCAAGTTACTTGAATGAGTTAGAAATTTTCATAAATATTGTTTTAGTAGTTTCAAGACATGAATATCTCTAAATTGTTCTACCACCAACCTATGCACTAGTATCAATAGTTTTCTTTGGGATTCATTTGCAGCAAGCAAGAGTGAGAAGGTTCCAAGAGAGAAAAATATGAGACAACTCTAGCTTAGTTTATGAGAAGCCTAGAGTGTAAAATCACTTTCTTTTTAAGGATAGTGTTAGTATAAAAAGTGTGAGTGTTAGTGTCATCTGTATAAAGTATTTGCACAAAAAATTGTCTAAATAAAATTCTTGTTTATCTAAAATGGACACATTCACACAACAGTTCATTGGTGTGGTGTGTTTATTTTCAATTCGAGATATATTTTTATTATTCATCATTGAATTGCATTGATAATTCATTATGTTCATTTTGTTCCAAATCTCAACCGGATGTAATATCCACCATTTTTGAGCGACACACCATCCAATCCAGATGGCATGTCCAAGCAATCAAATATTGGACATGAGTAGCCCCTTGACTGCATATTCAATCCCTTGTCCAGATCTGGTAATCAAACACTCCAAGTTTCCTAGCACAAGTTTGTCCTCAAAATCTTCCAATAACGAATTATGTTCTAAGAATCTCAAAGAATGAGGTTAGTGCATAAAGTCGATCAACCACCTTACACCCTCTACTACATGTCCCAAGGTTAGCGCTAACATGAAGCATACTATGGCTGAGTTTTTAGAGGAATTTCTACTTTTGGTAGGAGTATAAATTTTTATCTCCAACGGCCTCCCATTTACTCACGTTCTTGGACGCCCCTGACTCGACGGAGGATAAGTAATTAGGCAGCTTAGGGACTGACTTCCTTTCTTTTTTTCCATTCTTAATTAGGCAGCTTAGGGTCTGATTTCCTCTTTTTCTTTCTTTCCATTCTTCTGGTTGCGTGCATGGCATGCAATCCTTTTGCGAGCCTAGGAATTTTGGATAATGTTGTACCATGTTGTCCCCTTGATTCATACTGATACGGAGAATCAAAATACTCTCCCCTGATTTTTGAAATTTCTCGCACACGGTTCTCCTTCCAGGACGTCGTTTCTCATTGAATTATATCTGCATCATCTTTACATTTCATCATTCTTTTGGAACTACCATAAACGTAGAAACAACACTTCCAGCTCAAAAAAAGAAAGCAAAAAGCAACTGAATGGCATTTTTTGGTCTTTTGCACCGATTATTGAAAAATTGCTAAACTTTGAGCATAAATTAGATAACTATAATTTATGTTAATACACAATCTACATGCTCATACACCATAAGATGCTACTACTTAGCCCACAAACGACATGATCATACACCATGAGATAGTAGAACTTAGCTAATTCTCCTTGGTCTTATCCCATCAGCCAAGTCACTCTAGTTGAGTGTCTTGCCACTGAATGTTCGTTTGGTGCTCCTCTTTCGACATGATTCTTAGGGTTGTGGATCTTTTGTCAACCACAATGACTGCATCACTCCTACTTGTCATTAGTCTTACCTCTTACCTTTTGTCTTAGTTAATTTGCTTGCTGGAAAGTGTAGCCTTGCCATGAGTGGACGAGGAGCCCGCGTCTTCTGGTCAAATCCCCTTACGCAAACAAAACCTGCAAAACAAAATTAACAGTTTTAGCATTCAAAAAAAGTACCATTTGTGTATTTAGAGGCATGTTATGTAATAAGTGGATGAGGAGCCTATGCCTTCTGGTGGATGCAACAAGTTCTCATAATTTTAGAAGATTGGTGGACTACAATAATGTCTTCGTTAACCATTTTTCTTGAAATCCATAGAAGCACCAGGTCAATTTATGGGTTGACTCCTAAATGCCACGTGGAGAGCTCATAAACATTGCTGCTTGAGATAGATTCCAGGTCATTTCATCCACCCCTTGGGATCTTGCAAGTTCATATTGGAACATACGCATGTATTCATCTTGTGTGGAAGTTAGTGATCAATAATCATATGTTTTTTCCTAAACCGTAACGTGCTATCCCTTGCCCTAACAATTCAAAGCATTTATGTTTTAACGATTTTATGTTTTAACGATCAAAGAATTCAAATATTTGTGTATAACTGCTCATATCACAAAAAAGGCATAATATGGACTTCTGCTTATTCTTAACGAGGGTCTTTTATTTGCAAGTATCCAAAGCAAGGTTAGCCATTAGCCATCCTATAAAGTAGGGATTCCCACTTCCTAGCTTCAAGGGACAGTCTCACTTGAGACATTTAAAGAACTTCTCTAGGAAAATTTCAAGTTCTTACCATTGTTTTGGTTCATTCTTCATCCTCATAAACTCTGTTTTGGGCTATGAAAAAGTAACTCTCATAAGACGAGTGTAGTGAAAATGAAGATACTAAGATGGATGTGTGGTGATACAAGAAAAACATGATAAAGTATGAATATATCCGAAACAAAATTTAAATGGCACTGATAGAAGATAAATTCAAGGAAGATAGTTTAAAATGATTTGGTCATTTCCAATGTAGATGTAGGGATACAGTAATAAGGAAGGTGAGTATCAAAGTAGAATGAGGGGACAAAAATAGACCTAAATTACATGGAGGAAAATGTGAAAACAAAAAAAAGAATAATTTCATATAACCTTACTTAAAACATAATCTATGACATAAGTGGAAGGAGGAAGTTGATTTATGCAGCCAACTACAATTAGTTTGAGATTAAGGCTTAGTTGAGTTGTATTGAAGATAAATTATAGTTTGCACCCACAATCTTTTCACCAAATCCCATTTTAAGGCTTGGCAATTTAATTGTAATAATTAAGGTCATAAAAATTTAATTTATTGCAATATGAGACATCCATCACTTTTTGTTAAAATTTTTCCCATGTTTGCATTTTACTATGTTACCAATAGATGGGCAAATGTGCATTTAACAACGGAATTGTAAACAAATGGTGACAGAGATTTCACATTACAACAAATTGAATTCTCAGACCCTTAATTGTTACAATTGAAATGCCAAGTCTTAAAGTGGAATTTGGTGAAAAGTTCAGAGATGTAAAATGTAATTTACCCTGGCTAAAATGTGCATTCTTTTTCTCAGTTGGACAATACATTTTTTGTAAGATTTGCTATGTCAAAGTAGATTTACTTTGTTTCTATTTTTTTTCCAGTCTTTCATATGTAGTCATGGTGACAAGAGATCGGTTATAATAATTTTTGTGGAAGTGAATTGCTTGGTAACTTGCAGAATATATACAAATGTTTTTTTTTTTTGGGTGTGTTCCTCCGTAGTGTAAATGTTATTTGTTTTCTATAATTAACATATATAAAAGGAGTAAAAGGATGCCGCCCTAATACAAAAGAGGGTCCAAAACAACCAGCCAAATTAAAAATTCAAGTGTTTTGTACTATAAAGGTTATTAAAATTGATGGAAGCAACTATGAAGACATGAGTTTGCCATTGTTACATACCTCTCCAAAAGCAGTATTGAATGCTTTCCGTTGTTAGACCTAATATACAAAGAAAATATGTAAATTTCATTTTTGGCACAAAGACCATGAATCAAATCAATCTTTTGCACATGCTTACCTTTAAATATTGTTGGTATAGAGGTTCCAAAGTATACAGTGCGTCTTGGCAAATTCCAGATCCAAGTTCTAGGAACGTCAATTGGGTTAATGCTGGATTCATGGTCTGCAAACACCTGCAAGGAAAATTTTTCTTTAGTATTACCTAATCTGAAAGAGTTAGTTGGAAAGGAAGAATTTGAATTATCCGAGGGTGAGCATTATCACCTACCTCATTAACTTGAAAATATGTACCGTTGAGTGGAAAACTCCCCCTCATAGCTGTTCGACATGGTATCTGTTCATGACTCATCATAAGTATAGGATAGAATTTGATGTAACTAGTTTGCTGAATTGTACGAAGGCAGTGACATTTCTATCCTCACCAGAAGGGTTCCTCTAACCGTTTGGGAATTTGCTTCTCTGATGCTATTGCATGAAAAACATGTCTTCTCATCACATAGCTGTCCAAATTCTTGGAAGCTGCACTTAATTTCTGGTGGTTGAATTGAATTAGCAGTTTCACCTGGCACGAAATTGAAAACATAGTATCATTTGACGAATAAAAAATCAGAATTAAATATGAATCTGCTTATTTTCCATTTTATCCACGTCCATTTCCTTGCCTTGTTTCAGAATGGGGTTGCAGAGGTGTTAAGTGAGTTGTTCAAAATGCCATGAACATATATAATCTAACTGTTTGATTTTCCGTATGGCGTAAATTAATAACAGAATCTTTCCAGAGAATTGTTCCTGTGACGTTTTGAGCTATCCTAAGAAGGTTAGTGACTTGTGTTACTATATGCTTGTTTGTGTGTTGTCCTTACCTGGTGTCCATATGGCAAGAAGGTATGAGCATGGGTCATCTGGTTCTCGTTTGTCCAACTGCAATTTAGCAAGTTCATTAAAAAACAAAATACATTTAGAAATGTGAGAGCCAAATAATATATTTCTCAAGTAGTTGCATATATACTAACCCCCTCAAGTAGAGGATGTGAATCTGGAAGCTCATAGCTGCAGAGTGAGAAAGAAACAATTGGCTTTCAAGTTAGTTAGCATTCAATACTCACATTTAAGAAAAGCATGTAGTTGACAAGCATGTTTTCCTTTCAAGTTGCTGAAAATTCTATTTTAAATTAATTCTCTCTCATTCATTTGCAACATAATTTGTCCTCATAGTCTCTCCGTGGACTATGATCTTGGAAATGAGTTTGTTTCCTATTCAGTTTATATTCTTCTATTATCCATAAGGCACAAACCTTTCATTGGTTTTATAAGTTATTATCTGAAAGGCTCATGATAAGTGATGCTTTCACTTGCTGTGGCTAAAAGAAATCTTATTCTCTGCAGTAAGAAGTCATATAACCATAGGTAGCATTAACGCTTTGTCAATCTTTCGGAGTTGTGGGAAGAGCCTACTTACACTTGGTGCTCTGTTCTTAGTCGGCTCACATTTTTAAGTTTAGGTGTAGGGATTGAAGCAGCTTCTGGAGTTAAAGCTACTAAAGCCTTCGACATATCAGCCTCCTGAAGTTCCATATTCTTGCGCATGTAGTTTTGTACATTTTGAGCGAACTCTTCAATGTTGAGTTTGATAGTAGGAATTTCATCAGGATCTTCATAAAATGTGTCCTCAATGTCACTTTCCTGTACTTGAGGTTGGTCAGGCTCTGGAGTTGCTGGCACCTCAATAATAGGCTCTGGTGTCGTTGGCACTTCAACAACAGGTTCACAGCTGTTAATTTGAGATTGTGCTTGCAGTTGTTGATTAACCTCAGGTAGAGGTAGCTGCAATGATTTGATGATCTCCACTGGGTGTTGATTAGCTGCTTTGTTTTCAGTTGCACACACTAAACTTTTCTCTTCAGGTCCTGGAAGGGCAAGCCTTGCACTGCATTCAATATGGTTAATTAGTCATTGAATGTATTGCATTATGCTCAATGTCGATGTGTGTTAGTTTTGGGAAGTTATGCTGAGCTTCTTGTGATCTCAACTAACAGGCAGTATTTAGAACTCATGTTCACAAGCATGTATATTATATATATAGGAATATATGTATGTTAGTTTATACTATTCAACTACCATAGATGTGTTTCTGATGATTATAAATTGCCTGGCTGTAATTTTTCACTTCCCATAATATTTGGCAGATCACTGAGAGAATTCTAAATTTGTCTAGTGTATACAAGTGTCCCCAACCACAAAAGAAAGCACGCACGTGTGCACAAACACAAATTCTCCAATTAAAAATATAGATGATTGGCTCGTGTTCTGTTTTAAGTGGAGATTTGCCAGAGTTGATGGGCAAACCTAGCAAATGCACTCGCAAAGTGTCGACATTCTCCTCTCATTGGACATGCATTGCAATTTGGTTTGCTTTTTGTGCAGAAAACCTACAAAATTTACAATGAATTGACTGTTAGTCCTTGTACTTGCCTGTCAGCTGGGGAAATCACCACACATTTCTAGTAAATACTACATACCTTTCCAAAAGTAATCATCTGGTAATGTAACTCATACCTGTGATTAAAAAGCTGTTATGATCGAATTGAATGCTGTTACATGACTCAACAATAAATTCAGTTTATATTCTTGCTACATCATATATATTATCAGTACGCATCTATAAACTTATAGATTTAATCAGAAATGTCTATTACAATGTTCTTTGGTCAAGCTTGCAGAGCCGAGGCCAAAGATATCTTTGAATTGATTCCAACACCGGGTACCTATGTAGGAACAGCAATGTTAGCTTTTCTATAACAATGACCAATTTTACCCCTAAAAATCAGTTGGTAAATGATGCTCACAGTTCTAAAAGATGCAACTGAAGTGACTCAGGCAGTGGCTGAAGGGGTACCCAGCCTAGTCTTACAGCTATGCGTCCGACATTTGTGTCAACCTTGTTGAAATTTTACAAGCATAAAATGTCTCAGAAATAATACGATTTGTCAATGCTACAAGATGTCTTCTACTTCAACTCAGAACTTACTGGGAAAGCAAGATGGTGAAGTGTCAAAAGCCGCACACATTCCACACTTTTCAAGCCCAACCCTCTTATGCTCAACAGATACTCTCTACAAGCGTAAAATTTCAGTAAGTACTAGTTTCTTCATTCTCTTCATCCTTTGGAAAAAATGAAACTATTTTGTCAATTAAGTATTATTATACATCACAAAAAACATGGCCATCCCTTGGCATATAGAAGTGATCTGAAATTTTTTCTGTCGGCTTACTTTGCTTTGTCAGGTGGAACATCTCTTAACCATTCAAGATCAATGCTTCCATGTTCTCTAACCAACCGGTTCAGAAAATCCTGCATTTTCTCAATGATCATCCATTAAATGACTTTTCTTTTTTTTAGAGTGATAAATTATAAATAGAGCTTAGCCATCTGCAATTCAAATGGTTGAATATGAGAGTCTGTTATCGAATAAAATGTGTACCTTAATTCTCTCAGCTAACATGTTGTTCATTCCCCTTTCTTTGATGGTGTTAGCAATCTCACCGACGTGTGCACGTCGCACTGCTTCCCAGTCTAACGAATCCATTGTGTTGGTTGTTCTTTCTCTTTTACCTTTTGCTTGTGCTTGCAATCTTAAGCTATCCCAGTCAATTGTGTTCTGTTTTTGCTTTCCATCCCTTGCCCTTTTCAACTTGGAACTATCAGCATTTGTTCCATTGACTGCCTTACCATGTAGATACACCTGGTCCTTCAAGCTCAATGCCACTTCCTTCTGGTCAGTGCTTTTGGGGTTATTAGTTACACTGGTGCTCTCCATGATATCCAAGCTCTCTCTTGACAGGTTTGGGAACTCAAGAACTTGCTGCATTCTACAATTTTGCTCTTGAGTCTCTGACTGAATATTATCCTTGAGACTCCCACATGGCCTGCTTTGAGAATGGAAGATTTTATTGGCTTCTCCTAGAAGGCTTCTGCATGCATGATAGTTTTCACTGGGAGATCTTGGTGTTTCTTGGGAACTCACACTAGTGGTATTTTGAGCCATAGCCTGGCTTACAGACTCTGCTGTTACCCCACTTTGTTCGCTTGCGCAATTTTCTTCATTTTTCTTGGAAATATCACAAAACAGGCTTTCCTGTTCCAATAACTCGAGAGATTCAACTTCCGGTACTCCTGAGTTGGGCGTTATTTGTAAATGATAATTATTACAAGAAGAGGCGTTGGGATTTTCAGATCCATCCTTGTCTTGCTTGTGGGTGCCACATTCTGTACTTTCCAAGTAGGTGTGTCCATTTTCTGTACAAGATGACACATTTCCAGTTCCATGGTTGTAAAATCCACGTGAAGTTTCTGCCCATTGTAATAGCTCCACAAAAGAGCCAACAAGACTATTGGGGTTTGACCAGGTTGCCAAATCTGTTTCTGAGTTATCCTGCAAGCACGGACTTACTCTTTCAGCAGTTTGAGACAATGATGAATCCACAGAATTTTGAGAGGAACCGGCAGAATACCGAGATGTAAGCACATCATCCATTTCCCTTTTATCTTCCATGAAACTTGCCATTGCTTCCTTGAGCTGAAGCATTTCTCTGTCTGTTGATGGTTTTCTGTTCACCTCTGGACCATTTCCAGAAATATTCAAGGATTTACATTTGAAATTATCTGTTGATTTTTCATCAGCACTGCTGCTTCCAAGCAATTCATTGCTGTTGACAACTTCTTTTTCTACATTATAGTCCATGTCATGGAGAATCATAGAAATCGTTTCACAGACATGCTGATCTGACTTCTCTTCATGCCATTTGATGGTATCCTCTGGCTCTAGTATATGCACTTCTGGTTCTTTGGCCAATACTATTGTCTCTTCAGAGCAGGACCCTTCACCGCTCTCTGATTTAAGGGGAAATCGTGCAGCAAGAGACATGAAGGCAGAACTGCAAAGAACAAAGGAGTAGAGTGAAGAGGGCTTCCATTACAACTAGCACTAAATGCATCATTTAAGTTAGAAAATGTAATTGACCTAGAAAGGTGGTCCGAGACGTTTTGTGTAAGGAAAACTCCAACCACTGAGTCCACAATCGATCCTTTCCATGGAGAGAAGCGTCTATCTCCTGTGAAAATTTAGTAACATATGAAGAATAAATACCAATATTGTCATTTTGGAAGTTTCAAAACCATATTATGTTGAATTTATATGCTCGTCCATGTTTGCATGTTGGAGTGTGCGTCTTCATCCATATAATTTCTTAGTTTGTTGCGGCTATAGCTTAGACCATAGAAAAGGTTCATTAACATCGTCTGTCTCATGGAGCAACATGCATTAGTGAATTTTTTTTTTAAAGTATTTTTTCTGTAAAAATGAGAATAATATCTAGAAGTGATTAAATAAAAAAATTAATTTTTATTTTTAATATACATATTAAATTATTTACTCAACTTCGTAAAAAAATAAAGGTAAAAAACTATTCAAAGATTCAACTTTGATATTACAGCATAGATATGCATTTAATATGATCAAGATTGACAATGTATGGTCCAAGTGATTACTTCATGGATGGGCCCTACCCCTCTGTATTGCCAATGATATGAATTCTTTAGATGTGAATCCTAGTAACTGGTATTTCTATAATGTTCATTAATAAGCAATATCTAATAGATGTTTTAGCTTTAGTATTCCTTAAATAAAGGTTTGCAAAATATTTTTTCTGCAGAAATTAAATGATTATTTATGTTGGTACCTTGCACGAGATGCATGCGTGCAATAAAAGAATCTGCCCGCCCTTGGAACACTGTTCGTTCATCTTCCCACCATTTTGCTTTCTCTTCATCTGTCCCATCAATGCCTTTGCTGTTTATATTTTCCAAAAGCAGCTTCCATACCCTATTGGTCTCGTCATCAAGGTCAACTTTAGGTCGTGGTCGTCGTTTCTTGACTGGATCAAATGAACCTTCAAATGGCACAACAGTTCCATCTCTTCGATAAAGAACAAGTGCATTTTTCTCTTCATATCTTAAGTTATAAGGAACAAGTGCACCCTTCCCTTGAGCTGTGATTTGGTTGCATTCCCGATTGAGGTCTATACTCTTTAACTTCTCAACAATTTTATCAATGGTAGGGATTCCCTTCAGAATCTCATCTGGAAGATAATGTGCATCAAATGTGTCAGGGTATTTATAAAATTAATGACTTTAACAGGAAGTGTCTCTCATCCCACATCACATCCAAAAATGGAAAATAATAATAATAATAATAATAAAATCTAGTCACATGCTACACCCCCACGTTCCCTTGAACTATTGTCTTGCCAAAGGATTGGTGGTTATCAAACATACCGGTAGTCACCGATGTGGCAAAAGAGTTTCTTTTAGTCCGCTTCTTTGTTGTCTTCTTTATTGTCATTGCTGCGCGAGTGTCTGCCACCAAAGCTTCCATGCATGTGTGAGGTTGATTAGAAATCTCATACCCTTGCACATCACCGTATGTTGCCACTAAGCCAGCAGGAAAAGTTGGCAATTGTCTACACCCAACAACTCCAATTAGTGAAGTCAAATCACGTACTCGTGTAGGAGCCTTGGATCTCTTCTTTGTCATTGTCCTTCCTTTCAGGTCCAAAGCTAGTTTACATTCAAAAGTATGCTGCTTCCCTTGAGCGTCCAAACGTGATGCAGTTTTGGCTGAGGTGCTGCTACTGTTAAATTGAGCATCAGAAAACCTGCAGTTGATTTCTGGTGCATGACGAGCTGCACAGGCGTAGTTCGGAGGAAATGGTGCTGACTGTCTTGAATTTTGTTCTGAAGCAGTCAAAGTGGATAATGGGCTAGATGTGGATGAACTGTGCACTTTCTCAGTTCTCTTTTTCTTGCAAATTCCAGGGAAATGCACGCCAGGAATTCCATTGTGGTCATATATATTGGCTGGAAACATTGTCATGTATTCATGCAAAGTATTATAATGACCTCCAATCACATTTGTGCAACTGGGTTCTGCCTCATCAATATTGCAGTAATGTCCCCTCTTTAATCCCCTTGCTTGTGCACCCTCAGTCAAACATGTACTGCTGCTGCAGTTGGAATCATTTGGACTCCTTGGTGCTGACAAGTTGTCAGTTTTCATCATCACTTCTTTAGTGCTTCTCTGCTTATCATGCGTTTCATCTAAGAAAACTAGCTGGCATTTTCCTCTTATATCTTCATTTTGGACAAGAACCTTAAGATTTTCCTGCGGTTGATTGGTCTTGGTACAGGTCTTGGAGCTTGGAGCTTGTCTTTCAGGCATTGATAAGTAATCTTCAATCACTTTGTTCATGGAATGTGTGAGGTCATACGCAATGCCCATCTGTGTCTTCTCAACCATTACCTCCATCCCCTGGCCAAGCTGCATGGTTGATTTGGATTCAACAGCACTATAAAAGTTTTGCGCTTGTGATTCTTTATTGATATGAGACTGCGGCATACATGAAGAGCTTTCTTCTCTGACTTGGCTTTCGTAGTTAAAATTCAATGATCTTCTGCAGGAATTTCCTGCTTCTGATGCTGTCTTTGGATCTGTACTTCCACTTGTTACTTCAGTTGCGGCAGTGTCTGGGGTTTTCTTAAGTTCAGTTTTCAGAACAGATTTCCTCTTACCTGTCGGGTTTGCCTTGGAGGCCGCCGCCTTTGGGGTCACTTGCCTTGTACTCCTTTTTGGCTGACCTTCTATAACCACTTTTGGCCTGTGTTTTTTTCTTCTTGGTTTCTGCTGTGGTGTTCTGTTCAAGTCAATTTCAGGGTGGTCACCCTTGTCAGGGTTGTGATTCTCATCCAATTGGGTGGAAACGGAATCACCTGTCAAATCCTTAGGTAAATGTTGAAGTTCTTTATCATGAAGCACCTCAACTTCAACCATTGTGGTAAGAACTTCGTTCCCTTGGTTATCCCTCACATGCTTTGATCTTTCATCTACATCTAAATTTTCTGTATCACAGGGCGGCTTGTTTTCTGCTTTCTTAGACTGATCTGGTGTTATGGGTGCAAACTGGGAGGGGATGTTCCTGCTCAAGAATGCATCTGTAAACGCTCTTGGTGGTGAATCGAGACCATTGGTGGATAGGGAAGGGAAAAAATTTCCATCTGCAGGGCACAGTTGTTTCATTTCATATCAGATTTGAAAATAAAGTATCAACAGAATCTGAAGTGATATTTTATAGCATTAGGAAAGTATCCTTATTCTCATTTTGCTCGTATAGCTATTCCTAATGGGAAAAATAACAAATTTTTTTGGAGAGGTCATCTCTAATAGTCAGCAAATCAGTTTATTCTTGAAAAATGTCTATGGGGACATGGTAGCATGTGGGAAAGGAAACAGTCTGAATAGCATGGCAAGGGCTATGCCGGCTGCCGAAGCTTGGTCCTCTTGAATCCCACTCCGCTAGATAAGATTTAAATGTAGTTATCTAAAGAGAGATTTTCTCAAAGCTGTTAGTTTAAAGTGACAATTCTACAACTCAGTCAAGATTTGTTTTCTCTAAATAAGTCACCTCCAAATGTCGTTATTCCAAAAAGCGTATTCAGCTTGAATATATTGTTCTAAATAGCATATTTACATCGATATTTGATAGATACGTAAGAGTTTTTGCTTGATAGAGTTTTAAATATGTGATTTGGAATAGCATATTCAGGTAGAATACGTTTTTAGGAACGATTTTAGCACGTGATTTGTTTGGGGAAAACATATTTTGACTGATTTAGATATGGAATTGTTGCTTTCAACTAACGGCTTTGGACAAATCCCTTGTTATCTAAATGTAGATTGGCATAGAAGGTATGTCCAATCGCATTGGGGAATTTAACGGCCCCAACACATCTGGAACTCTATTGCAGCTACACATGCTAGTTTCTTAGTTGTACTGAACAAATTTTTGTCGGTCTCAAAGTTACGAGTCAGTTTCAGTTAAAATATCAGAGCCTCTTGGTTGTATTCTTGTACCGACCGCATTTTTGTCATTCTCAAGTTACAAGTCAGTTTCAGTTAAAATATCAGTTAGCGAATCTAAAACCGAGTTTAGTAACACTCACATAGAGGTTTATCCAGTGCCGGCTTTGCTCCAGAGATATCTTGGTTTCCGAGACTGGTCTGGAGACCATTGCAGTTGATGGAAATGTAAGGGCCAGTTGCTGCATTAACATTTGCGGAATCCCCAGTCGTTACAGCAGCATCTGCAAGTGCTATAAGACTTGTGAATTCGCGGCAACTACTTGGGTTGCCAGAAACCTGAAAATTTGCCTCTAAAGGTTCTTCCCAATTACCAAAACCCTTGTTTACGTTCATGGAATTTCTCAGCGCACATGCAACGATTCCCTGAGCTGTATTTCCTCGTTCAAAGCCAGTCGAGAATGGCTCTGCAGCAGACCAATTTGGTTGTTGATTTTCTGGTCTGTCTGCGCAGATCGGATGGGGTTTTGGTAGAATGGGCTTCACTGGCGTTACAGGAATCCATGTACTTGAAATCTGGAAATCCTTTGCGTCCGGAATCAAGCTCACATCCACGTCTATCGCCCCGGGAAAAGGTTCATTCTTCTTCTTCCCCTGTCTTCCAACTCTTCTAGGCATGTTTTTTTTTTTCTTTTTTTCCCTCTTAAATTTCCTAGAAAGTTCCAATTCCTTTGTAAATTGAACAAAAGAAATTCAAACTCTTTTGCTAAACTCCCAACAATATCATCTAAAAATCAGAAGAAAATAAAAGAGATTAAAGAAACAGACGATTGGAAACAGAAAAGCTAAACGCATGCTTCATTGAACTCATACTCTAAACAACAGTTCTCCCAACCAAACAGATCTCTTTATTATGGTTCAGTAAATACATTAAAAGATTGCAGGGAAAAAAAAAAACGCCACTTCCAATTCTTTATCCATCTATATAGAGATGGGTTGCAAATGAAAAATAAATATAGATTAAATAGGCTTTGCAGATCAGAGTTACCGGAAAGTGGGTCATATAGCCGGAGATCTGGTTCACTCACCGGACGGCGGAGAAAAATAGTGAAGTTCTCTTTTTCTTTTTTCCTTTTTTTCCCCACAGAGGAATAAAGAAATTAGGAAAAGGATCAAACAGAAAAATCAAGGCTTTTATTCCATAGAGGGGCCTCTTTCTAGAGATGAACTTTCTTTTCCGGTGGATCACACCCACCACATTAATATAGTAAAAAAAATTTTTTTTAATATTTTTATTTATTTAATTTATTAAAATCATAACTTAATGAGTACTGTATGCGAGTACATGCACAGAGTTTAGCGCATGCACGGGTGGGGGTATATATGTAAATTCGAAGCCATACAACCACCGCACCGGATAAGGCGTCCAAGGATGAAGCAAACACGTGTGTGAACTCGGCTGACTTGGCGATTTAGCCCTTCTGGCACGTGCGACGAGTGAGAATTGTGCATTGACGTGATTAGGGTTCCGTCAAGCTTGGCGACGTCACCGAGGCTTGTTGCGTTGCTGGCGTTATGTTTATTCATTTGATTCCATCCGTCGATGATTTCGAAGTCTTCGCGTACTCTTTCACGGTGCCGTTATTGGCGCCGTTAGTGGTCCCCTTTCCTATGGTCCTCAGTAAACGCTTTTCTCGCTGGTGGTTGGGGTTGGTATTGGATTTCCTGCAATCGATGCTACAATATATGTGAGTTCTGCGACCATTGTTTGCGTGTTTAATGGAAATGATTGGGAGGATGGAACGGGGGTGTCCGTTAACGTCTAAGTACGTGGGTATTCTATTCAAAAATCAAATAAATTTTTATCTTACCAACTGCCAAACATCTTTCGATTCGACGTTGTTTGGTCGCCGCGTAATTGTCCATGCAATTGTCATATCCACGCACGTGTATGTTGTTAATTATATTAAAAAATGCTTTTTTGGTAAGTTATTAAAAAAATTATCTTTTTTACTTTTTTTTTATAAAGTTATTTTTTTATTCAAATACTAATGACCTATATCGTAAGTTTGAATTTAATTTCATTTAGTAAAATTTTTTATCAATTTGAATTAGAATAAGATTTTTTAGTTTGGATTTGGGTGATGTTTAGAAGACAAAAAAAATACAAAAGAAAGTACAAAAAGTTAATTTAAAAATTATATCTGATGAAATTTAATTAGAAAAAATTAATAAAAGTTGATGGATTATAATATGTTTTGGTAAACCAAACACCACTTTGATTTTATTTTATAATTTAAAATTTAGAGATTTTTATGCTATTTGAAATCTGATTTAAAATAATATAATTTGATAAAAAATCTATTATCTTCTTATACCATTTAAGTAAGTAAGCAAATTTATTTTTATATATTATATTTATCATATTTTTTATTTATACTAACATAATCAAAGTTGATATTTTTTCTTAAATGAATTTAATTTAGTTCTTAAATTTAGACATTGTTTCAAATCCAAAACTTCACTTATCAAATTAAATTAATCTTTTATTTTAAAATTAAATCAATTCTTAGAGAGAAAAAAAAAACGTTTCTAAATGGAGTGTAAAAGTAATAGTATTAAATATGACATGACACATAAGTTATTGAAAAAATATGAAATTAATATGATTTGGTTTAATTTTAAAATAAATTAATTATTTTATGTTCAATAAAATTTGAAATGTTTGAACATAAAATAAATAGATAATTTGAATTTAAAGGTGATATTAACACAAATGGCCTTGTCTTATACATTAATATCTTATGTTTAAAATTTAACTCATTTAAGTTCTGATTGGAGTTTTGAAATTTATTTAAAAAATAACAAAATCTTTAAAAATTACTCATTTTTTATTTCAATGTATCAATTACAAACTTGTAATTTTTATCATTTCTTATAATTTTTTTTTGTCACCTTAAAAGTCCCTTAATTTCTTCCACTGGTATTCCAATATTTAATTAAAAATAATAATAGAATTTTATGAAACCATTTTCTTTAATAATTATTTGACAAAGGATTGGAAATATAATTTTAATGTTTATATTGGTTGTATTTGATTGCACAAAATATTCTAACTTTTAAAAAATTTTAATAGTTTTTAGTGTATTTGATAAAAGAGTTTTTTATGAAAATATCCCTCAAACTAGCATTCCTTTTTTTATTTGGCCCCCAAACTATCAAATGCATCTATTACATTCTCGAACTATCTATTTGATCCAAATCTATTAACAGATGGAGTTAGTGTTCAGATTAAATTGAACAGAATTAAATAATTTAATGATGTAATAAATACGTTGATAGTTTGGGGACAAAAAAAAAGAGTAATAGTTTGAGAAATATTTTCATAAAAAAAAATCTAAAATGAATTATTTTATTTGAATATTTTATTAAACTAAAATTATTTTTAATAAATAACATAATGTAATAAAGATTTTTTTCTTAAAATAAAAATAAAAATTTATGATTAAAATGATATATTTTATGAAACTAAATTTTTTTATTTAAAAAGTACTAACTACATATTAAAATATTTATTTTTATTGAAATTAAATTAATTATAAATAAAATAATAATTTATTATTAAATAATTTATTTTATTAGATTATAATTATGTTTTAATAAATAATAAATACATATCAAATAAATTATTTTGATAAAAATAAAATTAATGATAATAACATACTAGAATGATTTATTTATTATAGTTTATTATTAAAATAATTTATTTTATTAAATTAATATTTTTTAATAAGTAATAATTACCTCTTAAAATTACTTATTTTATTAAAATATTTTTCTTACATTGAATTAATTTTGATAAATAAAATATTAATTTATTATTAAATTAGGTTATTTATTAATATACTTTATTAAAATTAATTATTATTTAAAAATAATATATATAATTTCAAATTAATTAGTTAAAATATAGTTTATTAAATTAACTTAATTTTATAAAAAATTGATAAATTAAATATTTTATTAAAATGAAATTACTAACCATAAAAAAAAATTAGACTACCAAACGTGTTTCTATTTTTATTTTGGAGAGAAAAATAATAAGTAAAAGTTAAAAAAAAAAAAGTAAACACAAAAGTTGTTAAAGATAAATGAAAAAAAATCATAAATATTACAAATGAGCCTATAGTTTAAAAATATTTTTTTATAAAAATATCTATCAAACTATTCTTTTTTTTATTTGATCCTCAAACTATCAAATGCACCTATTTCATCATTAAATTATCTAATTTCATTTTATTTGGTCCAAATCCGTTAAACATAATGGATGGAGTTAGTGTTTAGACTAAATAGAATAGAATTGGATAATTTGAGGATTTAAAAAGTGTATTTGATAGTTTGAGAACCAAATAAAAGAAAAAGTAATAGTTTGAGAAATATTTTCATAAAAAACTCTTGATAAAAATTAAAAATTTTTAGTAATATTTATTAATTTTGATAAAAATTTGATTTGATTTTATGATTTTTTTTTAGTAACTTCTGATGGTGTTTCTAATTACCAAAAAATAGAAAACAATTTTTTTTTTTTTTTTTTGGGGCAGCCAAATGCAGTCAATATTTATTTTATTGGTTTTGAATATGGTAAGGATACACAGCAGCCGCACTGAGATGGATGTGATGGCGGATTCGTAACCCCCCACCTAATCATAACGGAAAAGAAATTAAAATCATGATCCTTTAATCATAGCCACCCCATCAAGGGTTCTCACAGAAGCTCACGAATTAATAAAAGTAGAACCAGCAGCAGCCACGCATTTCCACCCCCCAAAAAAAGAAAAACCGTAACTGTTGGACCGACGTGCGCGTCTTTTAAGTCTATCTTTGGCCTTTTCTCCCTCTCTCACGCTCCCGGTAGTTTGACCGTACCGGGCGTGGGCCCCATTCTCTCTGTGTCTATCTCGTGACTATCAAAACCTGAATGCGAATCTTATCCTCTCTCTCTCTCTCTGCGCTTTCATTTTTTTGGCTTTTGTGGACAAATCAGTGGGCCACTGTAACAGAAGCTACCGCAGATCTTTCATTCGGGTCTAGAATTCATTAAATCGGATTCGGGTCTATATATATAAATATATATTTTGTCAGCTCCCCGGGCCAATCTTAGGCTCCGTTTAAATTCTCGTTACTAATTTTTTGATTTTTTTTTTAAATTATCAAAATTACTCTCTTAAATTTATATTTTTTTTTAAACATTTAAGTATAAAAATGTCAACTTAACATAAATTTAAAAAATTAACTACTAAAAAGTTAATTTTTTTCCTTTTCTGAACACAAAAAAATTAGTTTTTTAGTAGATAATTATTAGCCAATTATAAAAAAGTTAAGTTTTTCTTTTCTAAACGGAGCCTGAGCAGAAACAAAAATTTCAGTTACTATTTGGTATACTTACTTTGTATTTTCTGAAAATAAGTAAAATAATTAAAAACGCATTTGATCACTCGTATTTTCAAAATCTATTTTAGAAAACAGGAAATAAGTTTATATAAATATAAAATAGTAAAAATTCATTTTTAATGTTTTCAACATAAAATAAGAAAAATTTTAAAATAAGAAAAACAGAAACTGTTAATTAAATCTATTTTTTATCTTTTTTTAATTTTAAAAATTTTAAAACATAAAACACATAAAATAAAATAAAATAAAAAAAGACGAATTAAATCAAATCACACGTTAATCATTTTAATCCTTTATCTACACCCGCCTTCATCGGGTGTTCATATGAAGTGGACCACTTACGTGTATATGGAGCGGTATTTATGCATTAACTTATTAGAGGTATATTTATATTTTTATAATATTATTAGTCAAGTAAGAATGGTAATGAAATAAATAACGAAGGTATCTTATTTGTTTAAAAATATTTTAAAATGAATGAAATGAGCTTGAGATTGTGAATAAATATTGAGATGTGTTTGAAATTTATTTATAGGATATTTGATAATAGTGTATTTGATACCCATAAAATACCAATTAATCACTTAATTAATATATTTCATATTTATATCTATTATATATAATATTATTACAATACATTAATGTCTATTGAAGTGTAAACCTATTTTTCTAGTTTATAAAAAATATATATATACATCAAAAAATCATTAGCTACTTCATTTATAATATCATAGTCATTATTTTTTAACAAATTGTAATTATTGATTATTTGACTAATATGGTAATTTTGTTCTTAATTGGAACCTGCATATTTAAAATTATTTAAATTTAATATATCTTTACTAAATAATTTGGATCACAAAAAAAAAAAAAAAAAGAAAAAAAAAGTTGCGTATAGACTTATAATAAATATAAAAAATTATTAAAACAAACAAATTTGTTTAATTTTTAAGTTTTGGTTTTTGCACATAGAACAATTGAAAACTAGTATATTTTTTTTAAATTTATTGCTTTATGTTATTTAGATTTGTATTTAATATTGATGGAAGGAGAAACACATAAAATCACTTATTAAAAAAAAAAAAGATAAGGATTTACTTACTTTTTATATTTAATTTGTATTAACAATAAAGGGAAAAAAGTACGAATTTGTAAAACTAAAAATAATTAAACAAAAAAATAATTTATTAATAAACTCATTGTATTTTCTTATATATATATATATATATATATTTTTTTTTTGATTCACTCAAATAAAAACGTACTTTCAAAATTTTATACTCTTTTTCACAATTTTTTCACTTGTTTTTTTTTAATCCAAACACACCTTAATAAAATTGCATTACGTGACAATGGCAAAATCGTTATCGAAAATGACAATAATGACCTTGTAGATTTTATCATCCATGCTATGTTTTTATTAACATTTACCAAGATGGGAAAATTGAGTCTTACCTAAGGTCCAAGTAAATTAACCAATACACCTTTGTAATGTAAATCATAAATGTAAAGGGGGCATCTATGATCTCAGGTATTATGCTAATCTAAAGGGAGAGAATAAACGGGTGACGGTGGTGATAAGCCTAGAATTGATAGATAGACTTAGGTGAAGAAAAAAAGACAAAAGTGATAATGTTAGGTGACCTTGATGCAGTGCTTGTCTTTCACCTTTCTAGTAAAATAATCGACTTGTTAAATTATGGTTTTGATGATAAATGTGAAATTGTGTAAGATTAATTTATGAATATTGTTCAGTAATAAAAAGTATTACCGAGCATGTTCGTCACGTTCATGAGAAAGCGGTAACTCAAGGTTCAAAGGAAAGAAAAAGCTAAAAAAGAAAGGTCGAGAAATGTTCCCGACCACAATCCCTCCAATGATTAAGTCAGAAATTATTTGAGAGAATCATAAAATAAATTGACAGCACTTTGTGAATAAGTATTGAGTAATTTGGTATTAAGTGTCCTATTATTGTCTGAATTCTAGAATAAATATAACAAATAATTGGAAGAGAATATTTTTGTTTTCCCTTCAGGAACAGTATTTTG
>QLOD02000013.1:5248355-5284542 GCA_003260245.2 Sideroxylon spinosum | reverse complement strand
TTATTATTTTTTTTTAAATTTAAGATTAACTTATACCTTCTTCGACTATTTTTTAGAGTTAATTGATTGGATAGATCTCCTTTCGACTATTTATTAATTGAATAAGTCTTTAAGATTTTTGTTGAGAAGAGGTTCGAACACTAATTAACTAATTTGAATCCGTTGCCTTCTAATATTTGGACATGACCAACTCATTTAACCTTTGAGTTGCTTTTGTTAAAAAAATTCATTTTTTATGAAGCTAATTTTTTAAATGCTAAAAAAATAACGCTAATTTGTTTTTTCATCTCACGTTCATAAGTAAAATTAAAACCCTACACTCTTAATTCACCCCACCATTTCCACTATTGTCATCACTATTTCATTCAAAGTTTATATATTTGTACCACCTAGCACACAAAAGATAGACCCCAAAACCAGCAAAATAGTCGAGGCAGCCAAGAGGAAATGTAACCTGTCAAGGTGACCGATGTACAAATTTCCAGGAATCCACTGAAGCATTTCATCTTTGGTATGTATTTACATAATTTTTTTTTTTACACGTAATTGAATTTTTTATAATAATTTTACGAATACAAATAACATACCTAAAAAATACTAAATAAAAAATTAAATTTTGATGAAAAAATGCATATAAGACTAAAAAAATTAATTTGTCAGTTTCCAAACCAAGCCCTAGTCGGAAGATGCAAAAAAAATAAAATTCAAATAAAAACTAGAAAAGTTACTATTTTATTTCTTTTCTTTAACTCTCAACACTTTAAAAATAAAATTTATTATATTATATTATTTATTTGATAATTCAAAAAAAAAATAAAAACAAGAACCCCAGTTTAATCAAATAAGAAATGAATAGTTGCATAATTAATCTTTTGATCACTCTATTCATTGTATTTTATTCATGAAGTTCTAAAAAAATCACTTTTTATTATCTATATAATAAAATAGGACGGTTTTTGAAGATGCCCATCTCACAAATTTAGATCCAACAGATAAGAATTATTTTTTATTCCATTAAACAATTAAAATCATTTTTATATTTTTAAGTTCCTACTTAATTCTTATTTTAGTGGACTTCATTATCAACTATCTCACAAAAATAACTTGGGTATTTTAAATTTTATCATATTTTAATATGCAAATCAATATTATCAATTTAAATTTTGTCTAATTATGATTTTTATGGAGGTAAAGTTTTTAAAATTAAAATACCATAATTTATGGCTTTTTTTATAGTCCTTATTAAAAATTAATTAAAAAAAAGATCAGGTGAAGTTTCTAAATTAAAATATTATGGTTTTCATTTTATTTTATAATGTTTATTAAAAATTAATTAAAAATAAAATAAAGCGTAAAATTTGTGAAAAAAAATAAAATCTTTTAATTTAAAATATTTACCTAAAATTTTGACGATATAAGGAACTCTATCACAGTGTGTTCGTAGGTATTTATTATTGCTACTAAGAACAAAAGGTGAAAGCCAAAAGAATAATCCATTAGCCAAAGCAATTTTTGAGAATCAAATTCAGGCCGTTTGGTAAGAAAAAAAATTAATTTTTTTTGTAATTTGTTAGTAATTAACTATTAAAAAATTAGTCCTTTTATTTTTGAGAAGGAAAAAAAAGTTAATTTTTTAGTAAATAGTTTTTTAACTTTTTGTTAATTTGGTATTTTTATTTTTAAAAATAAAAAAAATTAAAGTATAAGGGGTAATTTGATAATTTAAGGAAAAAAAAAACAAAAAATCTAATAACCGGTAGGTTTAGTGATTCTCAGACGGAGCATCATTTCCCACATTTTTTTGTAGTACGGGAAACACACTATCGCAGCTCCACACTCACAAAACCTCGCTTCCGTGCGCTAAGCTGTCATCTCCAACTTTCGACTGTTCACTCTCACTCTTGTTGCTCTCTGTTTCAAATCCCTAATTCTCTCTCTCTAAAAATCTCCATTGCATGCAAGCTTTCATTCACACCGATCAATGGGTTTCTGGGGTAAGCTTCTTCCGTTTCTCTAGCTTATTTTATAAATATATATATATATATATATATTTCATCTTCTCTCACACCGTTGCTTCATCGCGCCTCTGTATCTGTTGGGGTTTTCAAGAGCATTAGGGCTTTTATTGGTTCCTATTGTATAGGTAGTTGTTGATTGCTGATCGTAACGTGGATTTAGTGTTGACCTTGCTAGATTATGTTTTTTTTTTTTTTTTTTATTGATTAATCGATCCTTATGTTGCTAAATCATTATCCGGAAGGAGTTAAATGTTTTAGGTTTTGTTTCTTCTCTAAATCATTTTTTTGAACCTCGTTTGTTTGTCTACTGGCTGAATTTGGTACCAGGCGTACTGTATGATATGTTCTCTTTTAACGTTACGGAAATATTTATTGAACGTCTTGATCACTAATTTGTTTTATATATTATGCATGTATTTACATAATATTTAGTGACTGTTTGTTCAATTAAATTACATTGGAGTAAAAGCAAAGGTTTGTGTTTGGGGCTTGATTCCACGTTTTGTTTTATTAATTCGAGTTTAAGTAGAACCAGATCCTTAATGCTAGATAATATAATGCTTTCGTATTCATTGGAAAAAAAAAAAACAGCAAGTTAATTGTTCATCAGGGACGTTTGATGAGGCCTAGGTACCTCTTCATCTAATACTTATAGCCTTTTAAGCTGCAAAATTGGATTGAGCTTGTTTGGCATAAATTAGAGGCCTTTTATCTTAGTTTTACAAAGTAAAATATGTAAGACAACAATTTTAAAGAGAATTATCGAAGAGAGAATCAGAGAAACTATCAGGGAGAGAGAAGATAAGAGTTGTAAGTGGTCGACTTTTCATTGGGCAAGAGAGAGAGAGAGAAAAAAGTTTTGATAATTTTAGTTATTAAAATATTAAGGTTAAAGATAACGTTAGAGAGTCAAAGTTAAAATCCCCATACATGGCCTGCAATTATTGTTAATACTTAGGCCTTTCTTGTATTTAATACGTCAATAATTTAATTTGTTCCTGTTGAGTTTCCATGTTATCAGAGTTGAAACAGTTGTTCTAGTTGTATCTGTGTCCGATATATCTTTTTCTCGTTTTAGCATAAAAAGTATGTCTGCACATGTACTATGCATAGTTATTTGGCTGCGATCATACATTGGTTGGCTTTACATCTACACAATGGTGCAATTGATAACTGTTGAATGCATTCAGTGGCTGTTTGGTTTATTGAATACATTTTCTTAAGACTAACACGTAATAGTTTACAGGAGTTGAGGTTAAAAGTGGAGAGCCTTGCCTAGTAGAGCCTGGGAAAGGCAGGGTGGTGCATCTTTCACAGGTTATATTCAACGAGGAGAAGTTTGCTTTGAACATTGGAATTTAACTGTGATTATTGCTGCATCCTTTCCCTTTATGTTGAAGTGCATGTCTTACTTCTTTACAGGCTTGTCTTGGTGAGGTCAAGAAAGGCAAAGGGAATGAATCTCTTTACCTTTACGTAACTGTTGATGGCAAGAAGTTTGTCCTTGGAACACTGTCTCCTGAGAAGTTCCCACATCTACAATTTGATTTGATGTTTGATAAAAATTTTGAACTGTCCCACAACTGGAAAAATGGCAGTGTCTACTTCTATGGATATAAATGCGATAATCCTGTCAATGAATATCCTTGCTTCTGTCTGTTTCACGGAGTTCTATTTCTTCCAATTTACAGCTTTCATTATTATTATTTTTTTCTTTTTTTCTTTTTTTTTTTTTGGGGGGGGGGGGGGGTTGTTTGTTGTCAATGTCTTCCTTGACTGGCTCGCTCGTTTTTATCATCACATCCGAGGATGATTCTGGTGAGTTTGTTAACAAACACTGCGCAAGTATTCTTAATTTTCATATTTTGCCGTTGCACTCATACCTAGTTTTTTATTCTTAGAAGATGAGCCCGATGTGGATCTTCCAGTGAATTTGTCAGACATTGGTATTTCTACTTCATCTGTTTTTACTGAATAGCTTGTATATTTCCTTGAGTCTGATTTTTATCATGTCTTTTGCCTTTGCAGGAAAATTACAATCAAAAGCTAAGCATAAGGAACCTTCGCCTGCTGCAGAGAATGCTAATACTGCAAAGTCCAATTCAGCCACGGTGAAACAAAAGGTAACGATTGTGGACCCAAAGAAAGATGTGGAATCTGTTGAAGAAGATGATGGTAGCAGTGAGGATGGATTTGATACAGAATCTTCTGAATTTGAATCTGACTCAGATGAGGTGGTTGTTTTTTTCCCCCCCTTTCCATTTCTTTCTAGAAGGGGAAAAAAAAGTATCATTTTTCCTCTTGTTTCAGCAAAATAACTTCAAATTATACCTGGGGTGCATGTTTGTCAGCTCTAGTTAACTGTTTAAATTCTACATATTCATAATAATTCATGCAAAAATACATGCATGCATGTGTCATGGTGCTATGTCGTGCAGTGAGGTTTGTTTGTGAAATTGGTGGGTGTGTAAAATATACTTCAATGGTTTTTAACATAACCTTGGTGCTATACTCTGGTAAATCTTACAAAGGGCATCTGGATTTAGATGCAGATACCCCCTGGGATTGCAGGGCATGCTGACAGGTGTCTAACATGTTATTATTAGGAAATGCCCTGCATGTCTGAATCTTGATTTTGTTTGCTCTATAATTACAGAAGCTATAGACTTTGCATATAAGCTTATTCCTCTTACCCCAGTGATTTTGTTGTGGGTACATGTTTGTGTTTGCATATGTCATTTTGTATAATGGTGTCTCTAACACAAGTTTTAGTTTAGACTGATTATTCTAGTTGTATTTGTGGTGCTAAAGAATGCAGGTGTTGTATATGCTTACCTAGCTAAGTGTGCATGCTTGTTTTTTTGGTTTAGGATGAAGATACCCATTCTCAAAGTGGAGAAGATGAGACTGAGGATGATGACGAAGACAACGATAGAGAGACCCTGTTGAAGGTTGATTAATTTTTCTCCGCACCCCACCCCTCCAAAACATAGTTAGGGAGATGGTTGGAAATTGCATGTAGTAATTTCGTCTAAATTTTTTGTTGGCTAAATTAGATTGGTTTCTTACTCTGAAGGTTGAACCGAGCAAGAAGAGAGCTACAGAATCTGCAACTAAAACTCCCCATCATGATAAGAAGGCGAAATTGATTACTCCTCAAAAAATTGGTGATTTTCATTTCTCTTATTCCTAGCCGTGGATACGTATATTTTCTCTTCAATAGTAGTGGGGTTCAGTTTATTTTGCACAAAGAACTTATTTCCTATCATTTAGGTTTACCCATGCATAGAGGAAAACTAACAGACAGGGCTGCAATCGGAACAAGTCATTCATGAATAGACGAATGACTCAAGCTCAGCTTGTTAAAGACTTGGCTTGACTCATTCATTTAATAAATGAGCTTCAACTAAAAGATTAGGCTCATTTGAGTCTGAAAATTGTTTGGTTCAGCTCGTTAGGGCTTGTGCTCATTTAATTTATATATAATTAAATAGTGTACATCTAAAATATATTAATGTGGTTCAATATATTTTGCATGTACCCATTTCCTACCATGTTGGTTTATAAATGCATGTAGGGAAATTAATGGACGACCTTGCGAATGAATCAAGTCATAAATGAAACATACTGGAGCTTAGCTCATTAGAGACTCGATTGAACTTGTTCAGTTAATAAATGAGCTGAGCTTTAATTAAAAAATCAAGCTGGTTTGACTCTGAACATTGCTTGGCTTGGGTTGGTTTAGTACTGATATATACAAATTAATATACATTTAAAATATATTGATTAAATATTTTATTTTTATGTCATGATATACTGTTTTTCATTCTAACAGTTACATTACATAAACCATTTTTATGTTAAACTATCATGATCCATCATAATATTTTAAATTTCTGTCTTAACTGTACAAGACAATAATTACACAAACTTTCTATGTTAATAATTACTTTGAAATATATAAATATGACATATAAATTGTACTAAGTTAAAAGGATTAGCTTGATTCTTCTGATTTTTTTTTCCCCGATAATCTAAAAGATTAGCAATGAAGTGTTCACGTACAACTTGGCATTGGCAAGGATCACTCGAACTCATTCGTTTACAGTCGAGCCAAGCGTGAACCTAAAATTCCTGAATAGTGTCAAGCTCGGCTAATTTGCAGCCCTACTAATGGAGCTGATATCAATCTTATAGTTTATGAAATTGCTGGAAATTTATCTGTTTTCAGAGCTTCAGTTCGTTTTGATTAATCATTCCCTACTCCCCAGTAAAAAAAAGGCACAAAAAAGGGGGGGGGGGGGAAGGGAAATAAAGTAACCCCAAGGAAGTGTGAAGTTGAGTTTTTGTTAATTTTATCATAGATTTTTGTTGTTGAAGGTGTGTTTGAAGTGAGGATTGGGTAAGGGAAAATATGTAGAGGGAAAAGGGGAAGGAAACAAAGAATTCCAAAGGCATTTTTTTATTTGGATGGATCCTAAAATATAATAAAATCGAAGGCATTCATCAATTAGTTAATTTTTTAATTTAATTATTTATAATTTCTCAAGTTACACGTGTTTTCCTTTCCATGGCAAACCAAACATGCCCCATCCCTTTCCTTTTTCATTTGATAAATCATTAATCCAATTACAACCTAAATTAGATCTGCAACTTTTGTGAGGATGCACGCTTTTGGAACACGACCATGAGATAAATTTCTTCCGACTTCCTGGCAGCGTCGGTTGCCTGTCTAAAAATTTTAATTCTAACCTTTGGCAGGACATGCACTCGTGGATGGTGCATATTACAGCCTGTGATTTCACTGCTAGGGCTTACAAATGTACCCATTTTTAATTCTTTGAATGCTGTGTCATATGCTTGTTATCATAGAACTATCAGTGCATGTGCTGCACATGATTATTATATTTCTTAACTTCTAATCATAGGTGAGGGTATTAAGTGCTCAAGTAAGTGATAGTTTTTTAAAAACTATTTAAATATCTTTAAGTTACGGGTAGTGACTAAGTGGTTAAGGGGTATTAAATAGCTCCAACGAAAAAGTGGGTTTCACCGAATTTGGAGCTTCCCCAGCTTATAAGAACTTGTCAAAAACAATTTTGTACAGATAATTAGATTTTTGACAGAATTGCCGTTGTCTCATGCCATTTATTTATTATCGAAAATGGTTCCTTACGACTTGTTTAGATCTCCATATGTGAGGATAATTTAATTCTTAGCCTTTATCTTGCAGATAACAAGAAAGATGGTGGCCACGTGGCTACACCTTACCCCTCAAAGCAGGCTGGAAAAACTTCTGCCAATCAATCAAAGCAGCAGACCCCAAAATCAGCTGGATCACATCCTTGCAAATCTTGTAACAGGTACACATCCATCCTTAGAGTCCTTCAATTTTCTCTGGTGTCGAAATTGAAACTCTCTCATTCCATATTATTTTTCCCAATTGCAGATCCTTTAATTCAGAAAATGCTTTGCAATCTCATACAAAGGCCAAGCACGGTGCTGGAAAGTAAATGGATTTAAATCAGGGTACTGAAATTTCTCTTGGGCTTCGGTCCCCTTGTTTTGTAAATAGACACTGGGAAAAAAGTGAGAGTTAGGTTTTTGGTGGTCAATCTTGAGATATGTAGAGGCAAGTTTAGTTGGTTCTGTTTTATATGGTTAAACTTTGGTGCTAAAGTAACTTTTACTTGCGGTGGGATTAATTTTGCTGACACTGTTGGTTGATGTGATGATTCCTCAACTACACTAGAATTTGCCAGTTGTTTTAAAAGACATTTGATCTCTTCCAAAGAAAGAAATTAGTCTATATTGTTGTCTAGTTGATTACTTTAATAGTGTGGGTTGGGATCCTCTTAGATCGATTTTGGTCTCTGATCTGACCAGAGTTGAGTTTATACTTATTTCGTCTATGGAAATTCAGGATAACTACCCAAAACAAAATCCTAGTTTCATACTAGTGGGGATAGCAAGGCAAAAATACAATATAGAGCGCATGAGATTTTGCCTTTGGTAGTGCTGTCATGTTACGTTGTTTTGACCGTACCACTAAAATATAGCTGAATTATGACCAAATAGGTTGCTTTGACTTTTGAGTCTTGCTTTCCATTCGTGGTTCTTTCAGTTCACTTCCAACGTTGCATGCCAACAAGCTTCTATTATTCCCACCTGATGGAACCATTTGAGAAATGGTTCTTTGAGTTCACCTCAAACGATGCATGCCAACAAGTGCATTATTTCCACCTGATGGTACCCGTTAGAGAAATGCCCACTGCCAAAGTTACTGCATTGAATGTATAAATCAACAATCCCTAAAGCAGACCATGTAATCATGAAATAACGAGTCATAAGACCAATTTTCCAATTTTCTTCTCGTTAAGAACTTTGATGATTATTCCAATGTCGCCTTCTGCATTGACTATTCGAGAGCCAACTCTTGAATGTTCTTTTGGCATGCATAACGAATAAGCATTTTCAATTTGATTTATGGGATCCAAAAGCTTGTGGGAAAAGGAACAGATAATGAGATTCCCTCTCTTTCCAAAACAAGAACTGGTCTTAGAAGAGAAGCGAACATATAACCCCAAAACAAAAACCTGAACTAACTTTTTTCCCTTTAGTTTTGTAGCAAATTCGGTTTGTCCAAAAATTAATAAAAGAAGTCTGAACTCAAAAAATAAGGCTTAGTTTTTGTAAATAATAATTTTTTTTGTAATCAGAGATCATGCTCTAACAATAATATCAGGTTCACGTTTACCCAAAAAAAAACACCAAAACCACCAACAAAGCACAAAGGTCATGGTTCAAGAAGTTTCCCCCATAACTATTACAAGATGTTCTACAATGCCAAAAAATAAAAATAAAAATAAAGAAGAAATGGAACCATCTTTGACCTTAAAAATAAAAGAGAACCACATTTCCATAAACCATTCCACAACTGAGCTAGATAAAAAGAAAAGGGCAAGAAAAAAATACACAACACATAGGTCACTGTTCCATTTAAATGCACTGCAAAAGCATAATAATTTAAAAAAAAAAAAAAGCAAAAAACAATACACAAATTTAAGCTTGACGAGGTAGTTGAAGCAGAATAGCTTCTGTGCCTCAGTTACCATACTGTCATACACCCTCGCCAGGCCAATTTAACTTCAGTGACCGTCAGTTAAAAACCTGAGAGCTGCTTCAGTTGTTCTCCCTCTTAACATATGCCAAGTCCTGTAAACTTCCTCTGCAGACAATTATACCTGTATGCAAATATCATGGTAAGCTGCCATAAAAAAATGAGGCTCAATCCTGGAAGCAGGAATACCTGAACCTGCAAAACTTTTGAAAAAACAACGTAAGATCACAAACTTCGATGGAAGCAAAACAATGAAAGAAAGATAATCCAAGGTAAGCAATGATTATCCACTTCCCTGTCATATTAATGAATCTCAGTAGCCTTTGTTAAAAATGTACAGACAAAATTGCTGTGCTTTTTTTGGGTTGGGGTGAGTCAAGGAAGTTGAGAACCTGAAGTCACATTTCTCACCAAGTATGTTTGACAAACTGAATTTTTGTACTAAAACATGAAACTCCTTTCATTCGCTTTCAAGCTAACAAAATGGCTCGAAATATGAGTTTGGTCAAACATATTGTACAATTAGTGCTCAAACAAGGAATCGTTTATTGGTTAGGGAAGCACCTACCAAACAGAAGATGGCTAAAACTAATGTCAACTTATGAATATTCTTTCTACTGTGCTCCAGAAAGCTATTTTGTTCTGATCAATGTGCCACCTTGCGAGCTATATATGTCCAGAAAATATGTTGATATATTAACCAAGACCAAAAAAAAAAAGTGATATCATGGGAAAATCTTGGTTATTAACACACAAAAATTCGTGAAAATCTGCATAAAATTCTTGAAGGAATATGAAAATATTTTAAGACCGGAGGACTAAACGGGAGAATAGAAAGGGTTTCTAGCATAGGCATTCAATACTAAGATGCTCCACTGGTGACTTTTCAGAAAAATTTATTTTCAGCTTCTTTTAGTAGATGGGAGGAGAGGAAGGAAGGAAAAATTCTTTTACTTTCATTATCATATGACAATGAACCTGTACTCCACCTGCAGAGTGGAAAATGGACAGTAAGATGTCTATTTTTGAAAGGACTATTTTCCCAAAAATATAACAAGAAGCCCAACGTGTTTTTGTTTTAAATTTCAAGGAGCAAGATTCTTCAATGATTTAAAGAGAAGCTTGAAGACAAACCAGATAATGACAGTTGAATCAGTAGTCATAACCTCCATCCTGAGCTTGCTGCTCGAGCTGCTGAGGGTCATCATACTTTTCTTCATTCTTTGCAATGCCATAGCTATTGTTGTCACTATCATTGTTCCCATTACTATTCTTGTTGGCAGCTTCAGCCTGTTCCCTTTCCCTATTCCACTGCTCAATTTTAGCTCTTCTCTCGGCACTGCCTTCCCTAACTGGGCTCCTATTTCTCTGTTCCCTGGGGCTTCGGCTTCGTCCCCTTCGTCCTGGACTTCTGCTTCTAGGCCTCCTGCCCCTATCATGGTGACGGTGATCTCGGTCATCACTTCTTCTACCAGAACCACGTCCACCATGTGAACGCTCCTCATAATTGCGATGTCGTTGTGGACTACGGCTGTGCCTTCGCCTACCCCTCCCAAATAATTGCCGCCTCAGCTCTCTGTATTAATAACACAAAGGAATATTTAGAGATGAAACCTCCTCTACAGAAATAGGCAATAACAACAAGCATAAAAGGTGAAAGAAAGAAGAAACTCACCTGCTAATCTTTTTCAGATGCATGAAATTGCAGTACCCCCCTCTATTGCATACATTTTCCTCATATTGCCTACAAGTAGCTTCTCGAAAATCTGTCACTGGGGAGAAGTCGACAATAATGGGGTGTCCTAAAAAGTTGAGATTACATGATGTCAGCTGGACTATGATTAATAATATTATTAGTATTAATTTTATCCACATTTTTTAATAAGTAAAATTTATGTTAAAAAAAATGAAAATCAGGCTCAAAATCCCCCAATATCCACCTATACGATGTAGATGAAAAAAAAAAAATGCCTTTTGATCTACACAAAGGAAACTCTTTACTAAGGTTAGAATCAAGCCAAGCTTTAGCTAGGTCCGTCGGTCAAGCTTGACTCGAACAAATTGTATAAGGCTTGAGCTCGGAAATTATGAAACTAACGATTGTAACATAGTGCCCATTCCTCACATTGACGTAAGGAAGGGCACGTTATTAAAAATTCATAGTTCAAGAGGTCAATGTATAACATGCTTTAGTTGAGGGGATAGAGTAATACTACATTATAGTTCAGGAGGTGATCTTGTAATTAAGCCAAAAAAGATAAACAAAAAATTAAAATTTGTTGAGCAAAAGAGTGTCAGAATCATGTGTACAGAAGCTACGAGAAAAGGATTCCAAACAAGAACTTCAAGCTCAAACATGCATTAGTTTCCAACAGCAAACAAATCATCGGCTCTCAGACTACAAAATGAGTTGGGTTACCTAAATTTGTTGCTTAAGAGACTGGGTGTTTTTGGATCTAAATGTTCTTTTTATACCCATTTTTTTTCTTTTTTCCAAATTTGTTGTTGGGTCTCAAATTTGTTGCTTTAGGGTAATAGAGTGAACTGCAGTTCAACTTGATCCGGCCGACAAAGTCAGGTGGATTCAGATAAAATTCTATGCGCCATTGTTTTGGCTCGGGGGCAGACATGGACCTGATCTGACCCGTGTACACCCCTACCATTCCGGTGGGAATAAATAGTCATAGTGTTTGAAGGCATCACGAAACGATAAACCCTATCAAGCTGAACAAGTAGTTTAAAAAAAAAAAAGCATGAGCAACATATGTGTATCCACACTAACATTTAATAAAAATAACATGTGCAACAAGAAGTATGCAAGCGTGTGGTTCATGTTCATTTCATTATAAATTGATATGTTTGGCATATATCAGCATAAGATCCTAGCTCACCTGCATAAAACCTTCCACTCAAATTCTGAAGCGCATTTGCAGCATGTTCTTCTTCTCTGAACTGTACGTATACATTACCCACCTGCACAAATCCATAAAGCAACTTAAGTAGATCTCAATCATGGAATTACCAAAATACTAAGATTGAAATTAAACACAACAGATACCATGTGGTCAGCTAAATTGTCACAAATGTTCAGGCTCTCAATCTCTCCATATTTGCTCAGCTCCTCAAACAAATCTTCATAAAAATCCTGTATTTCAATGGAATTCTTAAATATTAAAACAAACAAACAAATCATTCTTTTGGCTGTACTCACAAAACGTTAGCAATCTGGCGGGAAAAAATAGCTGAAAAAAGAAGCTTTGGAAAAAAATTGAAACCTATATCAATACACAGTTTGCACGAAAAGAAACAATCCACCAATTTACCATAGCAACCAAAAAACAAAAAAAATTGCAAGTTGAGCAAAAAATTATGTATGGACCCCAATGTACACCCATCCTATATCTTTAATTGCTAAGAGAAAATGGAAAATCCAAACTCATTTCCAATTCCCTCAATCAACAAAACAACCGGACAAGTAACACATTAAACTGCACGCAATACACTTGGAACCTAGGAAGCCAGAAAATGCATAAAAAAAATCTATATTATATGGACTCAGATAAAAGTGTAAGATCCAGGTGCAAGTCTAAGAGTCGGATTAATTAATTCTCTTGTTCAAGGGTACAGGACATGAGAAAATATTCACATATTTAATATAATTATTTTATTTTACGGCATAATGTGATATTTACAAGGTGTAATCAGCATATTTCAGGCATAAAATATAAGTTCTATGCATAATTATGTGCAAAAATTAATTGTACCCCTATCCTTGTCTAAGCGCCTTGTAAGAGTTCATGTAACATAGATCAAATCATCACCGACACAAACACAATAAAAGGCCAAAAAGAAGATCAAACAAAACAATGAGAGAGAGAGAGAGAGAGAGAGAGAGAGAGAGAGAGAGAGAAACAGTATAACCATTTGAATAGAGCAGAAAGTCTACAGAAAACCGAAAACCTAACCAGACATCAAGAAGTAAGCCTAGATTTCACAAAACGCGTGCATCAACGTACTGCATACACATCTGAATGTGGATATGCAAACACAGATATATATATATATATAGAGAGAGAGAGAGAGAGAGAGAATAGACATGAGAGAGACCTCGAAGTGGTTTTGGATTTTGCGGGGGTCGAGGGGCTGGCCTTGGGGATCGACACCGGGAGTGATCATATCGGGGCGCTGGTACATGTTGGAGAGGAGAAGGGTAGGGCTGATGCTGGGCTTGGTGTGGAGCCGAGAGCACCGATCGCCGTGCCTACAAGCGCCGATCTTGAAATAGAAGGGGCAGTTCACTCTGTCCTTCTCCGTCCCGAATATCGACGCCAAGTGCTCCGCCATTTTTCACGATCCGATTCTCTCAATTTCTTCTGTCACTCTTCTGCTTGGGGTGGTGATTTTAGGGTTTTCTTTCGCAGCTCCAAAGAGTTAAAATTACCCCTCCGACATCTGAATTTATATTAAATTTCCTTTGAACCCTACTTGAAGTTGGTGATGACTGATATATAAATCTTAAATTATAAAATAATTTAAGTGAGATTTTTTATATAAATTTTCGTTTGATTTCTCTTTCTGTTTTATATTTTCTGTTTTTAATTTATTTTTTATTTTATATTTTTAAAAATAAAAAAATATTTCATGTATTTGATCATTTATATTTTTAAATTTTATTTTAGAAATCAAAAAATAGATTTACAGATGAAATGCAAAATAAGAAAAAGTCATTTGAGCGTTTTCAATTCAAAACAAATAAAATAGATCATTTTTTATTTTTTTATTTTAAGATTTTTAATACATAAAACAAAAACAAAAATCAAAAAATAAGAAAACCAATCAATTGCCACCTAATTATTTCAGATTATGTAAAAAGTCGGTTGTCTACGAATGGATAGAACGGTGTGTTTGGTTGAAAAAAAATTGGTAAAAAAATACGATAAAAATATAAAGATTTGATATAAAATCGATAGATAACGAAATTTAATTAGAAGAAAGTATGAATTTTTTGTAATTTTTAGTAAATTTTGGTTTTTGTTTGATGTGCAAACAAGACCGAAACCCAGCCCGCAACTTTTCCTCAGTGGTTTTGCAACAATTTGACGAAAAAGTTTGGAAAGAGTATAATGCATCAAACGCACGGAGAGTAAAAATGATAAAAAATTTTAATTTTTGGTAAATTTTGGCTATCCAAACAGATCATATATATATATATATATTTTTTTTCTTCTCTCATTTTCAACGCCTATTTAACTTCATCCGATTTTACATTTTAATTCTCTTGAACAAATGAAGCGGGAATGGTCAACTCATCTGCATTCAAGTATCTGTGCTTCGAGCGCATGCATCCAAACACCCCCCCCCCCAAAAAAAAAAGAGTGAGTTTTCTCTCCCGGTTTTATTATTTAAATGTTTATTTTTAAGTTTTACAAAATTATTGGAAAATTAAATGAAAAGGAACCTTTTTAGTAAAAAGGTTCTATGTTTATGAGCCTAATTTCTGAAACGCTAAAAATGTGAATTTTAAAAATTAAAATCATAAATATCGATGAATCTTTACAGAAAAGTTTTTTTTTTTTTTTAAATAAAGTGAAGTTTTGGACTAAAAATTTCATTTTGATGAAATGAAACTTTCAAATTTCAAGTAATTGAACACTTAATATGCAGTTGGTTTCTGCACCAATTGCACGTAAGTAATTGATTTTTGCACCAGGTGCAATTCGTTCCGCATTAAATGCAACTAGAGTGTTATAAAGTTCGTGTATATGAAATTTCAATTTTTCAAATTCATTAAAATAAAATTTTCGATCAAAAAATTCATTTTTTTTTTTTTTGAAAATTTCCCTTTAAAGTTCATGAATACAAAGTTTTAATTTTTAAAATTCACCTTTTTAATGTTTTAGAAATTAGATTTTGTTGAAATGGAGTATTTTTATTTAAAAAAAAAAAAAAATCAAAGAATCAACTTCTCGAGGGTGACTTTCAGAGAGGATTTATGTTTACTATCTATTTGGTGGCGGCCATTGTATACTTTCTCCTCTGTACTGTGCAGGCTTGGAGACTTTGTTCCGGTTTGGGTGGATGGGTCTTTCCTCCCTAGTAAATAGAAATAATGTCAGTAAATTATGTCATGTGGGTGGCTTTAACTTTTAAGTAAAATAACAAGCAAAAAGAACAATAATCATTCTATTTTAATCTATTTTTTCCTAGTTGCAGGAATATACCCTGTTAATCATTTTATTTGAATTCATTTTTTCCTGGGTGCAGGAATATACCCTGTTAATTACCGGCAAGGCTTAATGCACCACTATAGCCACTAAAGTTCATCCTTTTCTGGTCATCATCATCATCTTTTTGAACTAGGCTTAGCAAATAGCAACTTCTACAACCCTGATACTGAAGTTCAAAATTTTGATTAGAACCTAGTTCAATTAGAAACCATGCAGACTGAACCAACAAAGAACATTAAGTAAACCTTGGTTCAATTTAAATAAATATTTTCAATGTTCCCTCCATCAAGAGCAATAATACTGAACCATAGCACCCAAAATCAGTTAATTTAAACAACCGGCCTGTTCATGCCAGCTGCTAATCCTTTTCTACCCGAAAATTTCTAATATGACGCATCAAACAAAAGTTCCATCTTAGTGAAAATGACAGACTCACCAAAGAACTGCGGCATTCTAGTATTTCCAAATGGCAGTGGGGGCCATGTTCAAGCAAGACTCAGAATGATTTTACCAAAAATACTGAACTGATTAAGGCTTACACAAAGAGAGAGACAACTTAGATCTTACACCATAAAAAAGTATCCAGTTTCAACGTTTGTACTTGGTACAAAGTCTTCAAGCTTTCTGAATTGTAATTATTAAAACCACCGTGTCCGGCCTAAAACTAGACCGACCATTTCTACAAGTAGATTTATTCAACTGCAGTTTAAAACTCTGACAACCTAAATTCCCGCACGGAAAACTGTATTCAGCACAATACCACGAGTATCTAGTAGGGCTCAACCGGCTTGCGGAAGTTTGCTCCTGCATACACAGCCTCAGAGCCCAGCTCCTCCTCAATTCGCAAGAGCTGTACACAATGTAAAAAGATCATCAGATGGTTTAAACAAATCTGTGCTTTTAAGACATTCTGAATTCCGTTTCAAACTAAGCAATTAAGCGGGGGTTCAGCTTAAAGAAGAAATGATGTTAACCTGATTGTACTTGGCAAGACGCTCTGACCTGCACGGAGCTCCTGTCTTAATTTGTCCCTGATTGAGCAAATTCATGAACAATCAAAATTAGTACGACAGTTAACAAGAAAGCTCATATGATTCAGTAATTTAGACTCCACAACTATGGTTACCGTTGCCAAGCCCACAGAGAGATCAGCAATGAAAGTGTCCTCAGTCTCTCCACTGCAACCAAAATATGTCAACTTGGTAACTCGAGCATAAAATTGGTAAAAAGAAGGGGGATTGGATTGAATGAAATATCAAAGTTGCATATGGATGGATTTCAAACCTGCGATGGCTAGCCATTACACCCCAGCCAGCATGCTTGGACATTTTCACTGCTTCAATGCTCTCAGTCACAGATCCAATTTGATTAACCTGTTCCCAGAACAAATAATAGAATGAGATACTTTCTTTCAATTGCTACAAGACGTTAAAAGACCCACAACACTAACTAAAGAAAGTTTCAGTGAGACCTTCAAAAGAAGTGCATTGCAAGCTTTCTCCTTGATTGCCTTCTCAACCCTCTGCAAATATAAATTATTGAGTGGAGTTTAAAAAAAGGGTGGAGAAAACATTTCTTTTCAATGGAAAAAACAGCATTTACATCCTTTCTCATGGTTCAAAAAATGCAACAAAACATTTGTTTAAGGTCCATCTTACCTTGGGATTGGTGACCGAAAGATCATCTCCAACGATCTGCACTTCTTCACCAATTTCACTTGTCAACTTGGCATAGTGCTCCCAGTCATCTTGATCAAATGGATCTTCGATTGATACAATAGGGTATTCAGTCACAAATGACTTGTAGAGATCTTTCAGCTGGTCTCCTGAGATCTTTTGTGAGCCATCATTGTTCTGCATATCCAAAGCAACATTAACAAGAAATATACAATAGAAGGCTAAAAGCTATATGCACATAACTCTTTACCCAATAGCTAGTTGCAAATGGTTTTTATTGATATTGAAAGAATTTTGAATATTCACTGGCTGAAGCTCAAACATGAAAGGAAGCAGGGCTACATATTAACTAGACTACATGCAGTGGCTCCAAATTTCAAACACACACAGCACAATGGCAAACTCACATCTTCCTTGAAGTTCAGATCATAGGTCTTGTCTGATCCATAAAATTCAGATGCAGCGACATCCATTCCAATAACCACCTAAAGACAAGAAGAACTCAGTCTGTTATCTTGTAATATAATAAGAAGGCAACAAAAGAATTTAGACGAGTGAAAAAGCCTGACCTTTCCTGTATAGCCAGCCTTTTCAATAGCTGTTTTAAGCAATTCCAGGCCTTCCTTGTTCTCCTGAAATTGCACATAACAAATGATTTGAATAAATGATGATTAATAAACAAGGTCAACATGCTATCACAAAACGTGGCCAGACCTGAATATTGGGAGCAAAGCCACCCTCGTCACCAACATTTGTGGCATCCTGGCCATATTTCTTTTTAATCACAGCCTGAAATTAGAAACTGAAGTTAGTGAATGCTGAAAGGTAAGTGGACAAAAAAAAAAGAAAAAGAAATCCCCAGTGATCTACCATGTCTACTGCTAAAGAAGGACTATGCATAGACAAATAGACATGCAATTTCTACAAAAGTTGATTCCAAACAGGGGGGAAAAAAGTAAAGTGAAAAGCAAATAGCATCTTACAAAACATGTATAACACATGCATCCAACATAGAAGAGGAAGAACCGACGATCCCACAACAGACCCGCATCATGGATGTCTCTTTTCTGTTGGAACTCCTAAAACTATTGGAAACATATGATGCTAAAAGTAGAGATTCTTTTACAATGCAATTCACAGAATAATGATGGCCACTTGGACGATTGCAGCAATATAGGCCTGAGGGATGCCTAGCCTTAAAAGGTCCTACTGTGGGTAGTGAACCCAACAGATATCCTGTTCAAATATATTTAGCATGACCAAAAACGATCAACTTCCAAAATTTAACCGGGGCAAAAACTTTCAGATGGACAGTTTCTATTTATCTAAATCTGATATCATGAAGTCTGTGGATGCTTCCCATGAAATAACAGTATCTAGAATCAAGCTTGCCAGATAGGATTTCCAAAATGCTCACAATATATTGGTGCTACATTACCACATAGAATTAATGAATTGACAAACAGGTGAATTACTAAAGCAGCAATCCATCACAGCAAACCAGAGAGAATAAGAATTAGTGACCACCTTCAAATTGTGATATACTTCAACACCCATTTTCATTGCCTCTTTGAAAGTAGAAGCTCCCACTGGAAGAATCATGAACTCCTGCAAACACAATTTGATGATAAACTCAGGACTGAACAAATGTATCTTGGGAAATAAAACAGGAAAGCTATATCAAGAGGCAATCTCAATACGAGATTGGAATTTAACCTGCATAGCCAGTTTATTTCCTGCATGTGATCCACCGTTGATGACATTGAAAGCAGGAACAGGTAACACCAACTTCTTGTTTCCAGCAAGGTTGGCAATATGCTGAAACCCAGAAGATGCAATAACATCAAATCCATATGCGTTTTACTAAACATGCAGCTTATCCCTAAGAGTTATTGACCAACATTAAATATTGAAAACCATAACTTAGAAAACCATAACTTAGCACCTAATTTAAATATATGACAATGGCAAACAAAATTGTATTAAAAATCAAGAAGGAAAAATTCTCAAATTATCCTTCTTTTAAGATCTTAGCATATCAGTAATTTATAAATAGTAGGAAAACTGGAAGAGACGATGCAAATGAAATTCAAATGGTGATGATCATCTAAAACATACCTTGTAAAGGGGAATGCCATGGACAAGAGCCCCAGCTTTGCAAACTGCAAGAGAGACGGCTAGAATAGCATTTGCTCCTAGCTGGAAACCCAAAATTGATTCAATGGCGTGTATGTTCTACAATGAGTATGTCAAAATGCACAAAAAAATCCAGTAAAATACCTTCTGCTTGCACCAACCCCACTCGTTTACAGTTCCATCAAGCTGTTGAACCATTAAGGTATCAATTGCTGTCTGTTCCCTTGGGTCCTGTGTAAAGCAATTAAAAATGTCAATCAAGAAGAGGTTGGAATTATCAATAAACTTAGCCTTCTGAAACATATTCACTAATATTCTAATAACATTAACGAGTGACATTGAAGTTCAATTCCCAGCTTCAGCAATATTGATGATGGTACAGGAAAAGTCACTAGAAAGGGACAGTACATGCAACCAACCTTTCCAACGAGAGCAGGGCCAATAATTGCGTTGACATTGTTAACAGCCTACATGTGCAGGAGAAAAGTGAAAAAAGATCAGCATAGAATCACAGGTATAAACTGCAAAATATAAGCAAAAATTGAAATTTACTACCAACCTTGGACACACCCTTCCCAAGATAGTCTGACCCTCCATCTCTTAGTTCAAGGGCTTCGTATACTCCTGGAAATAGCCAAAAGTATGAATGACATAAGCACGTGCCCGCTATTTAAACTTCACAAATAGTCATGTAGAAGAAGTGGGAGCCTTTTTTTTTTTTTTTTTTGAGAACCCCCCACGGCAGACCTCATTGATACACCCCTAGAGACTGCAGGTGAACCCCCCCCCCAAAAAAAAAAAAAGCCTATGTGGATGGCCTTTTTGTTTCGGTTTTTGTTGTTGTGTGTGTGTGTGTGTGTGTGTGTTTTTTTTTTGGGGGGGGGGGGGGCTAGTGATGAGTTTCAAACTCACAACCTCTCGGACTGTACAGTCGAGGAGCGTCTTCCACGTCACAAAGTTACCCCTCCCCAAGTTTGTCCAGTGGGAAACATGCAATTAAAACTTTTATATATATATATATATATATCAAAATACATTTACAAGATAGGCAATCATCTGATCCCTTCAGCAGACAATAGAAAACTTGTTATTGAGAAAACAAAATAAAAGAAAAACGATGGAATTCTGGCTCCTTTTGGAACTCCAAAAATCGCTGAAAATACTGAAAATATCTAAAAGCCATTCACTGTTTATCTTACTATTATCTCACTGCACTGCACGAATTACGAATCCACAATTTCTATAAAATTTATAACTTTTATCACTCCAATCGACACTTCCGAATATAACCCAGCATGATTCGCAAACTTGATTAAGAAAACAACAATGCTGCACAGGTGAGAACTAAAATTCTTAATAAGTATCAATGGATCAAGAGAGGAGATATTGAATAACCATCCAACTGTACACAAAATTCATCGATTAGAATCGCAGAACAAATCGTACCAGTGGATGCCCCACTCGGAACAGCAGCAGTAACTTTTCTCCCATCTGATAAAATCACATCCGTCTGCATGACACAGAAACCACATCCAATCAATAAATCACATATCCCCTCACTCTCTCCTCTCTCCCTAGATCGTCTAGGAAATCGATTAAACTCTAAAAATCACAGAAAAAACCACAGATATGATCGGACAAAGTCTTTTTCGAGATCATTCCGTGGCCGATTCGCACGCTGAGCTCAAACTATCGAAGATCTACAACAGATCGAGTTCAGGCAAAAGAAGACGAGTTCGAAAACAAACCTCGACCGTCGGATTACCGCGGCTGTCGAAGATCTGTCGTGCGTGGACGCTCTTAATCGTAGCCATGGATCGTAGTTAAGATCTGCTTAGAACAAGAGAGAAGAGAGAACAGTAAGAGATTAACACGGAGCTGCGATTCGATGGGGTAGTGGTTTGAGAACTGTCAAGACATACTTTTAAACCATGCCGATGCTTAGCTTAATTTTAGCCATTGGATTTGTGGAGATCATGTTCTGCGAAACGATCTCGCACACACAGGTGGCTGTCACGTGCATAGACTCCCGTTTGGGAAGAAAAAAAAAAAAAGTTATTTTTTTAATTTGTTTGTGAAAAAAAAAATAATGTTTTGGTAATTAAGTTTTTAATTTTTTTATTAATTTGATATTTTTATTTTTTAAATTTTAAAAACAAATTCCAATGCAAAAAGATAAATTAAATAATTTTTAAAAAAAATCAAAAAAATTATATCTAAATTGTTCAGTTAGCATGGCAATTGTATGTATATAAGTTATTTTTATTTTATAGATTTTGAGTCGTGTTGCTTCCAGTTCACCGGTCAAACAAGAGATGTATATCTGAAATCCCAAATGTTGCAGTTGTATGTCTATTTCTCATTTGGTTCATAAAACTTGAAAGGAATATTTTCAAAAATAATGAATTTGTATATATATTAAAATTTTTCTTTTAGTGAATTGTAAATTTAAAATTATAGACACTTACAAATATTTATATCATACATTCTTTTTACTAATTGTTAGATCCAATCTTTTGGTCCTTGTGAAAAGGAAACATAATTTCCTTTGCATTAGGGTCCGTTTGGAAATTAAAATTTTCATAACTTTTCATAATTTTTGGGTAAAAATTAGGAAGGAAAACTTTTTACGAGTTTCATAAAATAAATAGTAATTTTTGATAATTTTTAAACATTCAATAAAAATTTTAGTAACTTTTTTGAACGAAGTTAATGAAATGAATATCATAACTCTCGTTAACTTAATAAAATTAATAACTTTTGATATCTTATCAAATATCTAATTTGATATTTTTTACTTATTTTTGTTTTTCCAAACGGGGCCAAATCATCGGGTGTAATTGGAGTATAATGAAAATTTACATTTGAATTTTTTAAGTTTCCATTTCATAAAATATAATTTTAGTTCAAAAAATTTTTTTCGTTTTTGAAATTTTCTCAAATTTCAAAATTATTCAACATTTTTAAGAAATAAATTATTTTAAAAATAATATAAATTATCAAACTAAGGCTTAAATTGGAAAAAAAAAACTAATTTTTTATAAACTAGTTTTTAACATTTTGTTAATTTGATATTTTTATTCTTCATAATTTAAAATAAATTTAAAATATAAAAAGTAAATTTAATTATTAAAAAAAAAAAAAAAACTAAAACTCTGAGTAGCTCCAATCTCTACGGCACGGCAATAACTCAGAATATCGATAAAATAATAACAAACGCGTGCACCATGCTGTCTTCTGAATTTTTAATCAAGCATTAAAATCACAATAATACAGTTAGTTGTATTGTGTATCGATTATTTTAAATTAAGGTGGTATTTGATTTATTTTTTTGTTTTTTATTTTTATTTTTATTTTATGTATTAAAAATCAAAAAACAAAGAAATAGAAAATGTTCTGTTTTTCTTGTTTTCATATTTTTCTCGTTTTGGATTTAAAACGCTCAAAATGATTTTTTGTCATTTTTATTTTATGTATAAACTCATTTTCTATTTTCTAAAACAAATTTTGAAAATACAGGTGACAAAATACGTTTGATCTGTTTTCTTTATTTTCAAAAGTGTAAAATAGAAAATAAAATAGAAAACAAAAACACAAAAACAAACTAAACGACGCCTAAATATTTCCAAAAAAAAAAATTTATAAAAACATCGTTGTTGCACCATTTTAATTCATATTTTATGAAAAATTTTATTATAGAGATATAGAATTTAATTTCATTGTATTGTATTGTCCGATTTAAATAAAATAAATAAGTAAGAAAGATATATATAAAAAATTTCAATCAAAATAAAGTAACAATAATTGGTGTGTTTGGAGTTGTATAAAATTATATAAATTTATAAAAGTTAATGTCTAGTGTTTTATGTAGTGAGTAAAAAAATTAAATTTTATAATCTCGTAATTCGTATTTGTAGAGATTTATAATTTTTTGTTGAATTTCAAACGGAGCCGATAACTTATCATTATAAATATGCTTCTATAAATTTATTGTTTTAATTAATAAACAGACTCACAAGTATTTTACAAGGCTTTAGTCAGTTTTATGATTTTTTTTATTGTATACCATTACTCAAATATTTAAATATTAATTTGAACCGGCCATTTACTAATCAATTTTATGATTTTTTTTTAATTTATTGTATATCATTACTTAAATATTTAAATATTAATTTGAACCGGCCATTTGCGAGGGATGATCAATGCAGTTGTTCCTGACCCAAATTTATAATTAATAATGGTTACTAAAGTTGTTTTCAGTATACGTGTATCTACACTTTTCCAAGTGTAAATTTGGGTATAGGATGCGTTTGGAACAATAAAAAAACAATAAAAAATAATAAAAAATATGATTCGAGTCATTTTTTAGTATTTGGTACGTCTAACCCAAATCATAAAATTTGGAGATTAATAGTGCCGAATCCATTCCGATGATTTTTTTGCGCGTCAGAACGGCTAGTCTGAAGATTTTACCAAGACATGGTTAAATCCGTCGGAACGGTTTTGAAAATCCCTCAGGACGATTTTCAGAAGTGAAAATCCATCGGAACGGTTTGAAACTCTGTTAGGACGGTACAGAAACTGAAAAAAAAAGGTAAATTGGTCATTCCGTCGAGACGGTTTTCAAAAACTCAAAAAAAAAGGTAAAGTGGGTGTTATTTTGTAGCGCACGATCTGATGATGACATCCCAAAAAAAATTTCCCATTCGATTAACAGAATTATAGTTATGTTATTTTTTTGGGTAGATATGTCACTTTTTTTTAATTTGGGAGAGAAAAAAATGTAAAAGTGTAACAGAGAATTTCAGAGTTTTTCATCAAAAAAATGGTTTACCAAACGCACCTTAGTCTCTGAAAGGAAGAGTGAGTTCTTCTTCCCCCCCCCCCGGCGAAAAAAGTTTATTTTTTAACAGTTAGTTTCTTATAATTTTTTTTTATTTTCATATATTTACTTTTATATTTAAAATATAAATTTAATAGGAAAGAGAATAATTTATTATTATATTCAGCCCACCCTGCAAAATCAATTTCAGTCATTCATTCAACTAAATAATTGTATATTTAATATGTATGCAAGGTGATGATGATTTAGCGAGTAGATACTAAAATTGGAACTATCATTAATTGTTAAAAGTAATATTAAAGTTTAAAATAAAATTTCAAATAAAACTCAAACATAAATTAAATTTGTCTTATAATCAATCACACCATTATTTATTTTCAAGAGTCGATTGTTTTAGTGTACTTAAGCTTCATTTGGTCGCAAAAATCAAAATTTAATTTGTTTTGTAGTTTTTTTATATAGCTTTTTTAATAAAATTTAATTGTTTTAAAATTAAGGTAAAAAATTAAAAAGGTTAATAAATGAAGGTTGCTTTTAATGAAAAGAATGACGAACGAAAGCTTGTCCCCTCCGAAGAGAATATGCCGGGGAATCATATTTTGATCGCAAATCCCATACCCATCCAAGGTTAATAAATAATATTACAATTTAATTTAAGATATATCACATATTTTGTCTAATAATAAAAATAATAAAATATACATTACTTGTTAATAAGTTAAAACCTTTATTAAATAGTTTAATTTTTTTATTTAATAATTATTATATTTATTATTTTTAAATAATAATTTATTAAAATATAAAAATTTAAAAATAAGAAATTAAATGATAAATAGAAGTATAGATTAAACAAAAATATTGAGTGATATCCACGAACAATCTAGTTTGAATAAAATTGTGAATAAGTGGTAATTATGTATAATACTAATTTTATTTAAATTACATAATTATAATCATAAATTTATGTTAATAAATTAAAATCTTTATTCAATATGCTAATAATTTTTTTGCATTATTTTGTTTAATAATAGTAATAATTATTATGTTTTAAGTGAAAATTGTTTAAAATAAAAAAAATAAAAAATAAGAAGTTATATGATAAATAAAAGTAAAGATTAATTAAAAATATCAAGTGATATCCACGAACATTCTTGTGAATAAATGGTAATTGTGTTCAATACCAATCCATTTTATCTTATATAGTTATAAATTAAGATAATTATAATTATAAATTTATTTTAATAAATTAAAATTTTTGTTTAACAGGCTAATTATTTTTTTGCATTATTTTGTTTAATAATTTTTATTGTTAAAATATTCATTTAATAGGGTTAATATTTTTTTTGCATTATTTTGTTATTATGTTTTAAATAATAATTTATTAAAATATAAAAAATAAACAATAAGAATATGTTTCAAGTAAAATTAAAACTATCAAATGATACCCATGAAGATTTTAGTTTGAATAAATTAAAAATTGTGAGTAAATAGTAATTATATAGAATATTGATTTCTTTATAATTTAATTAAGATAACTATAATTACGTATTAGTGTTATAACTGTAACGTTCCACAGCTGTGTTAAGTAAAAAACCCTATTATATATATATATGTATAATATGATATATTTTTCGTGCTTGGGGGTCGACCTAGATATGGTATTGGAGTAGTAATACTTTCCGTACGGATAGGTCACAAGGCTGCTATTCGGTTTTGGTTTGATTAAGAAATAGAATTACTGAATAGAAAATAAAGAATTAAATAGAATTAATTGAAATAATTTCGGTTAGAACTGATATCATAATTGTATATTTATTTAATTTTTAATTTTTTTTCAAAATTTATTACACAATCGTTATGTATGGCGCCTCAATCCAGGGCTTTCTGCTACATCTCTTTCGGAAGTATTTCTATAGTCCACCCGTTTACTGATTGATTTAAAAAAAAAGAAAAAAAAGTCCTGCTGCCTCTCCTAAAGCCGCAAGAGGCAACTGTAGTCAAACGCAATTATAGTCAAATATGAACCCCTTTTTACATTAAAAAAATTAAAAAGTTAATTTGGTCGTTGGAAAAAACCCCGCAACAAACCACCTTCCCAATCACGTGAGGGTCTGTTTGTCTCTCACTGCGTCCTTCTCTCTCCTCCCCCACCCTTCCATCGGCTCCTCCGCCAGAAATCCCAAACGCCAACCAAACTCACCCACATCTCTCTCTCTCTCTCTCTCTCAGCTACAGATATTTATTATATATATAGACACGCACAGAGATAAATCAAACATCTCTTTGTATCTCCGAAAGAATGGCAGCCATAGCAGCTCAGACTATGTCACGATTGCTCTCACCTCACAAATCCATCTCCATCTCCTCCACTGCCTCTCTCCTCTCACCCAAAACCCTCCCTTCAACCGTACTCTCCTCTTCCTCCTCGTCCTCTCTTCTCCCTCTCAAACTCCGCCACCGCCCCACTCCCCTCAAATTCTCCACCACCCCCAAAATCTCCGCCGCCATCTCCGTCGGCGACAAGCTCCCGGAGGCCACTTTCGGCTACTTCGACGCCGCCGGTGAGGTACAGACCGTCACCGTCTCCGACCTGACGAAGAACAAGAAGGCGATCCTCTTCGCCGTCCCGGGGGCGTTCACCCCAACCTGCTCGCAGAAACACCTCCCGGGGTTCGTGGAGAAGGCGGCGGAGCTGAAAGCCAAGGGGGTGGACACCATCGCCTGCATCTCCGTCAACGACGCTTTCGTGATGAAGGCGTGGAAGGAGGACCTCAAAGTCGGGGACGAAGTGATGCTTCTCAGCGACGGCAATGGGAGTTTCACCAAGGCGATTGGGTGCGAGCTCGATTTGAGCGACAAGCCGGTGGGCCTGGGAGTGAGGTCGAGGAGGTACGCAATGTTGGTCGACGATGGCGTCGTGAAGCTGCTGAATTTGGAGGAAGGCGGCGCCTTCACCTTCAGTGGCGCCGAGGATATGCTCAAAGCGCTTTGAGAGGGTTTGATTGACTGCATCTTGATTATTCTCTCTTCTTTTTATTTCCACTTTTTGGGTTTAATTCTAGGTTCAATCTTTGAGAATAACATGGGTTGATGGAGTATGAATACAATTGAGCATTGGAAATGAATGAGTTTTTTGGCTCAATTATGTGCATCAGGAACCATGTTTTGTGTTTGATAAATTGTCTCAATGCCATGAGCCCCTTTTTTTTTTCAATCCGTTTTTGACTGATTGGTTGGAATGCTTTGATGTTTGAGCTGGCCCGCTACTTAATGTGGTGAGATAGTTTATTCAGTATGGGTTTGTTTATTTTTGTGGTTCTGTTTTGTTCTTAAACTATCTGAATTCTGAATTGGGAATGGCCGTGAGCTGTCCTGGAGTTTGGTTATTACATTGTACATATAACTTAGTTTACTGGTCAAATTCATGAGTATAATGTCATATTGCACTTCACTTGAGCTGCTCCGTAGAGTCAATTTCTTGGGGCTAACTGGGTGAATGCCATTTATTTATCCGCGAGGGATGAGAGTCTTATCTCTGATGCTATGTTTGGGCTTTATATTAGTAGATTGAAAAGGTAAAAAAAAATGAAAACAGAGTGCAAATTGTAATCATTTTGTTCCTTTAGTGAAGGAAAGGGTTGAAAACAAATAGAAAATTTTCTAAAGAATCCATCTTTAGTGTGAAATGCACATGTATAACTAGTTTCATTTCCTTTCCTTTTAACAAGTTCTATTGTTGCCAATCGTTCATTACTGGGTTTATCAATATCGTAATGATATAATCCAGAAACAGCTTTATGAATTTGATTTATATAAATACATTATTGTTCCTCCTTAGGCAATATTTCAATTTTATCAGGTACATTTGACTTGCATAAAATGTAAGCTACGGTGTCTCGAGCAAATACCTACTTCTAGTTGAAGCTTATATCTGGTTTGTTTCCATGCAATGCTGGTAGATTGCTTCTTGGATTAATGTGCCTAATTCATTTTTGAGTATACAAAACAGATCATTTTCATATTTGAAGTTAGTATCCTCACGAAAATGCATTTGGTGACTGCGAATAATAAGGGATTTGAAACAATCTTGGCATTCAATAAAGAGAGAGCGAGTAGGAAACACATAAAACTGGCTCTATTCTTTTTTGTTTTTTAATTTCTTGGAGTGGCCTGATTAAGCTTATTACAAGATTGATTGTTCCTTTTCTGTATTTGTGTTTTTTTATATTAAATATCTTTGCTTAACTCTGAAATTTTCAAATCATGTGGTTAGCAGCAAGTGATAATTGCCTATTACCAACTGCTGCTTCTTATGAAATATTTTGTGTGGACTATTATTTATCATATATAAGGTTGTCTTGAACATTGATATGCACTCCGAGCTCTACAATACTCAGGCTCAATGTGGGAGGGGAAAATAAGACTTTTTTTAAGGCTAGGGCTGCCAAAAAGTTAGTGTTTTAAGCTATCTTTCTCTTGTAAATACTCCAAACCGAGTTGCAGAAACTGTTAGAATTTATGTGCTAATTTGGCCCATTTGTTTTCTACCTTTGCAAATTTGGGTTCACAAGGTGTGTTGCGGATAGCGTGGATATGACTGCACATTCCTACAGAATGATTTTCCTTGACGTCTTGTAGAAAGCCTTAAAAGCATCTCTAGATAGACCATAACTGGGGAAGTAAAAAAACTAGTATTTTTTTTTTTTTTTGGTAGTTAGCTACTAACTGATTATTAAAAAACTATTTGATTATTAAAAAACTATTTAAAAAACTAGTTAGTTTTTTACTAACTACATTTTTAACCTTTTATTAATTTGATAATTTTGTTCTTGAATGTTTAAAAGAAGGTTAAATTGTAAGAGAATAAATATGGTCACTTAAGAAAAAGCTAAAAAGTTGGTAGTTGGGTTACCGGCTTTTTGTTGCTAAATGGAGCCTAAGAATATGAAAAGATGAACTTCTCAATCAAATACTTAAGTGGCATTTGGTTTGGATTACTATTTTTTGTTTGAGTTATCAGCTTTTTGTTACCAAACGGAAAATATAAAAGGATGAATTTCTCAATCAAATATTTAAGTAGCATTTGGTTTGGATTACTAATTTTTGTTTTATATTTTTCTTGGAGAATACGAAAAGATGAATTTCTTAATCAAATACTTAAGTGGCATTTGGTTTGGATTATTATTTTTTGTTTTTTGTTTTTTTGTTGTTTTGAGGTTCATGTTTTAATAATATTGAAACCGTATTTGATTTGACATTTTTCTGTATTTTGTGTCTCGGGATTTTTTTTGTTTTGGATTAAAAATACTCAAAACGGCTTTTGGTTATTTTGTATTTTATGTGTAAATTTATTTTTTTGTTTTTTAAGACATATTTTGAAAATATAAGTGATCAAAAACATTTTGAATTATTTTTTTTATTTTAAAAACTTGAAATAAAAAATGGATCCAAAATAGGTATAGAAATGGCACATTCCATACCAGCTCATGGTCTTGAGCACCTCTCGATCCTTAAAAATCTAATGTGTTTGGTACGAGTGGTTTTATCTACGCCAATGGATATTCCCATATCCTTATTAATCAACCTTGTCAATGAGCCCATATAGGCCTTGCTGTCCCTACACTTATTTTGTCTAGGGACTTACTTTCAAGCACGACATAAGGTATTAAAACTATATAATTTTTCGAAAATAATATTAAAATGCACTCGATATTTAGTTTTAGTTTTCTGTACCTTAAAGTTGACCGAATTTACCATTTCCGATTTTTTTTTTATAGCAATTCCGTGGTTTTCAATATTTTTGAGCTTCGGCTAAGCAAAATCTGCTCTGCGTTTTCATCCTATACAATGGTTTACTTCTTTGATAAACAACAAGAGAATCCTAATATGGCCGGCATCCATGCTCTTGTTTAACCTCTTCTCCTATTAACACACACCCTTCTATTATATTGTTAGATGAAAATCATCAAATCATTACAGTGTCCAAAGTATTGTGAGGATCTTAATCCAGTGTGTGCTACAACATTCATACATAATTCGTGTGTATGTGTGTGTGTGGGAGGGGGAGAGAGAGAGAGAGAGAGAGAGAGTAAAATACTAAGAATAAATGGAAGAAACAAGCTACAACAATTAAAAACAAGCCATACTAGAAAATGTCTCACAATTACAATCCCTATAATCTACTTCTTGCGAACTCATGTCCTCTAATCTCCTTCATCTTTTTGGAATATACACAAATTATAATTCTTTCGAGCTAGTTACTCGAATTCTTATGCTCAATCTAAAAGAATCACCCAGCTTCCTTCTTTTTTATCTAACTGGTTAAAACCAAAGAACAATCTTCAAAATTTGTGGCTAATGAAAAACTCCGCTCCGTTGGTGCTAAAAGTAAAAATTGGAGCACACAAAAACCATGGCGATAATCGACTTAGGAATCAAACTAAGAGCTGGGGACAAAAGTGCCAACATAACCGAACCCAAGGATAAAGAAGGCCACTGCTTGAATGAAAAGGTAGATGCAGTAATGGTTTTTCCCGAAGGCAACATCGTAGCACCCACAGAAGAAGAGGTAAAGGCCCGTGCCAAGCTCTAACAAATGAAGTCTGTGGACATTCCAAAAACACAAAACAGGAAAAGAAACGAGAAAATCATGTATCATAACAATACAACTGGCTCGATATATTTGTATTGGAAGTTTGAAGATATCTTATTTGGCTTTGCTTGAGAATTTTTACCTTTCACCAACCTTGAGACGAGGTCTTTTAGGTGCTGCTTTAACAGCTGCTTTCGTCTTGAAAGCATCCCCGAGTTTCTCGGTCACAACCCATTCGTTCGCTCTCCCTGCCTCCAGAAGGCCAATGAAGGTAGCCTTAGTCCGATGCAGCGACATCCCATTCTCAAAGAGAATCCAGAACACTAACAAGTGGAATGACCTGCGATGTCAGTTTAAATGAGAGAATTTTGAACCTTTAAATCTTGACAGGAAACTAATCCCGAAATGCTGTCCCCATTTGGAGGTATACTATCCAGATGTACTCTATATCATGTTAAAAAAGCAAAACACCAACATGGTATGTGATAGGGCCCACGAGATTAACAATCTAATCTCACCCCAATGTCCAAAATTCAAACATATCCAAAGGGTGGTTTCCAAAACCTTTGTGCATTCGTGATCAGAAGTTGTGAATCATTGCCTTTATTTCATACGAAATGAAGTAGAATGAAGTAATTATTGAAATATATACTTTTAATTCTAGGTTATGGAAATATAATAAAGTCTTTCTGTCAAGGTTACATTTGCCTTCTGGGAATCAACCCCGAACAAAGGGTGAATTAAAATACCACTACTAGCTCATGATTATGCAATCAAATTAATTGATAGTTGAGGTTCAACTTTAGGAATCTGAAGTTGAAAAGCAACTTAAGCACAAAGATTAGGGTTCTATCACAACTGAGAATAAGAAAGCAAAAAATTCTAGCAAGAAAATCAGACCTGGGGGTTCCAACAGCATTGAGAATGGTAACGATGGAAGGAACATAAACTGATGCCCACTTTGGAACCTCAACTTCTGGTACCAACACAGTTGCCGGTAGCACAACACAGTAAAACATAAATGTGACAATGTGGGCTACAATCTTCCTAACAAGGAAGAAACTGTAAATCACATGCACCTTTTTCCACAGAGAGACTCTCTGCAATTAAAAACAAAAATGGAAGAGAGAATAAGGACTCATTTTGTCATTTATCCATAATTCTCTCAAGTCATGTTAAAGAAAGTGGGGGAAATAACCTTATTTGTCACAATTTCCATTAGCATTTTCCTGAAAAGATTAGCAGGACCACATGACCACCGATGCTGTTGGTAACAGTAGGCCTTGAACGTACTTGGCAATTCATTTTTCACCTACAATACACGTAACACACACAAACACACACAAGAAGCAGATGAAATAGTGATTATGAGATGAGCTTTAGCGACCATTGATGTGTTCTCAATAATTTAAATGCATGGGAAACCAGTGAAATATGGGAAGTAATACCGCCAGAGAACCAAGGTAGAGGAATTTCCAGCCTTTCAAACTTGCACGAACAGATAGATCCATATCTTCAACAGTTGTTCGGTCCTTCCATCCTCCCGCCTCATTGATCGCAGAAATTCTCCACACACCAGCAGTTCCTATAGTTGCCGCCAAGATTTATTATAATTGAAAAATGTATTTGGAAAAGACACGGAGAAAAAAAAAGATGCAATGTCGATCACATCATAGGACATATCTCAATAATAGCAATAAAATTATATTGGCATATATTCCTATGCCTACTATTTGACATGCTCAATGTGACCAAGAATTCTAAAGGTGAAGGTTATGAAAAATGTAAAACATCATGAGAATCAATTCAGAACGGATTGATAATTTCTTATTGTATTTAGGCTTCACATGCGTCATCACTTAATTTAAGAGTGCTTCCACCCCCACCCCCTTTTTCTCTCCCCCTTTTTTTTTCAAATAATACATAAATATAAGTTCGTTACAAACCGGTTGTTGGTGATCTATTACTTGGGTTTAACCTTGATTATCAGATTGTAGACCAATAATCACAAACAACGTAAATTAGGATTAACATGTGCTGCGTTGGATCGGTAATTACCAATAAAATTGATGTACTTCATGAATACAGCTACTTTCTTTCCTTCTTTATTTTATTTTATTAATTTTTTGTCACCGCCCCGGGGGGGGGGGGTTTGGTTAAAATTTGAATTGCCTAATGACTCTCACTAATTACTATAATAAGGAGAGAAAACAAAAAAAAAGAGGAGATAAGAGGGGGTTGCCCGACCATTGAATCCAAAGAAGGCACAAGTGGATGAACCCATTTCTTGCTCCACAGTGAAATGGTAGTCCAGCGACATCTCTTGCATTCTTGTCATCAAGCACTCGTCTGAATTCACTGCCAAAAATATATTTAAAAAAAAAAAATCATGTGATGTCATATATGTTTACTTCATAAAACATTTCAAGCTTGCAAAGAAGTTAAGACAGCTGACAGCTCCTTCAAAATAAATTACAATCAATAAACTTAAATATTAACTCCACTCCATGTGATTTAACCCAAAGAATTTAAGAACGAGACTTAACCAAGTGAAATAAATAGATACACATACTGCCAAAGCCTATTTATTTGAAGGCTAAATTGAGTTGATCCACCACCACATTTTTTCCCTTGCATCACCAACTTTAGTAGCACATAATATATACATACAAACACGCACGTATATTGGTCCACCATCTATACAGCACCGGCAGTAGTTGGTGTTGGAAATTTGGAAGGCGGCCGGCTCAAGAGGACATACAATGGCCCCATTTAGAGCTCTTTTAATCTCTACAAATTTTAATAAAATTTAAATTTTTTTACCTCCAACATGAATTAAGAAACTATAACTTTTACACATTTACACAAATTTATACAATTCAAATTCTCCAAACACACCCAATATAAAAGATATTTACTACTTAAAAGTGGCTTTTTTAGATAACTTGCTTTTTCATTTTTATTTTTTTTTTGAATTATATGCTTCAAAATTATTAAAAATATATTTTAATAAAAATTCATATAAAATGGAAAAAGAAAAGAAAATTGATTTTTTTCTATAATCAAGAAATTGATGCCGCCAAACAGAGAATTAAATAATAAAATATTTTCTCCAGAAAAATTAGAAAGGAAGTCCATTTTCCTTTATTTTTTTAATACGATAATAGTATTATAATATTTTAGATTAAATAGTCAATATTATTTTGTGTTTTTTAGCCCAAAAAAAAAAAAAGGATAAATCAATATATATAAGGGCGTGTTTGGATGGTGAAGAGGGACTACCGAATTTCCATCGACCTTGGACAAGAGCGAGTTCGGGGTTGTGGAGGAGGAAAGGGATGGTTCGCCGGAGGAAGTCGGGTTCGGGTTGGAAGTCCGCGTCGAAGATGGCGACGTACTCGCAGTACTTGGCGTAGTCTAGCTCCAAGCCCTCCTTCAGAGCCCCTGCTTTGTACCCGTTACGATTATCTCTTATTTCGTACCTTATGTTTATCCCTTTGCTCGCCCACTTTCGGCACTCCAATTCCACCATATCCTACAAAACAAACCCAACAAAACCCATGTGTTCCGTGTCTGGATGAGAAAATTTTGGGACAAGTTTGATTGAGAAATGTCCAAAAAAAAAAAAAAGCAATCTTTTGAGTGTTTGGCATATGGGTTTTGTGGGATTGATGGGTTTTGATCTGACTTATACCTTGACTATGGGGTCTGTTGAATCGTCTAGGACTTGAATTATGATTCTATCAGAGGGCCAAGAAAGCCCGCATGCAGCTCCAATTGAAAGTTGATATACCTGTGGATATATATATCATAAAACACAAGAAACGCACGTAAAACAAGCGCAAAGCAAAATTTGAGCAAATGGTAAGCAGAGTCAACGCTTGAGAATGAGAGAGAGAGAGAACCTCTTTTTCGTTGAACATTGGGATTTGAACAAGAACCAATGGATAAGCCGAATCACCCAACTCAGCATCGTCTTCTATGGGCTCCCATTTGTACCTTTTCTCTGGTTTTCGACCAAAAAGCTTCACAAACGAAATCACGACGGCCATATATACCCTCTCAACGAATAGCATTAGGGACATTATCAAGCAGAGAAAAACAGAGAGTCGAAGGAGCGGGACGATCAATGGAGCTTTCATCTGACCCCAAATAAGCATCATTTGATCGGTCATGTCATCTCGACCTCCGGAAAATGTTTCGGGAAGGAGAGTGGTCGACGAAAGCTGGTCCATTTTATGCTTATTTTGGGGTTGAAAAACAGAGGAATACAAAGATTCTTGTAGAAACCCCACAATATATGTGTATATATATGTTTATATAAATCTAGAAGATGATTCGGAAAACACCCAGTTCGGAATAAAGGCTATAAACCCATAGAATTAACAATTTGTTGCATAAAGAACCCAGAGAAAGAATGTAAAGGTTCGTCGCATACAAAGCTTCACAAAAATGCTATGGAAAAATCTGAAAAAAGCCAAAGCCCTCTGCTTCTGTAATCAAAGGAAAACAGAAGCAGAACCGTATGAATATGGTGTCATAGAAGAGGAAGAAGGAAAGAGCAGCGGAACACAAATGGGAATAAGAACTTTGTTGTTAGAGACATACGGAGAAAACCAGAGACGGAGAGAGATGAAGGGAGAATCACTCTGTATACGCTCTATTTTGTATTTTATGGATTTTCTCTCCTCACTTTCTCTCTCTTCTATGTTTCTTCTTCCAAAAGCCACGTATCACACTAGCTGTTGCAGCTCGTGTGAGGTTCGTATAAAAAGGCATCTTAAACTTGGATGAAAATGCAGTCACTTTTCTGGCGACCACCTTCTAACACCGGCGGCGCTCTCACCTGCCGGACGGTCGTTAAAAGTTAATTTTTCTTTAATTTTAAAATCATTTTTATTTTTTTTTCAATTCCTATTCTAACAATTCTACTATTATTTATCTCATAAAATAATTTAAATATTTTAAACTTCATTGAATACAAGTCATACACAAATCAGAATTACAATTTAAATTTTGTTTAATTATGATTTTTAAGAAATTTAACTTTATAAATGAAAATATCATAATTTATGTTTTTTTATAATAGTTAATAAAAATTAATTAGAGTGAAATCAAAATATTATTGTAATTTTATCGATTTAAACTTTTTATCCAGAAGTTTCAAATATATGAGAAAATTCATATTAATTTTGTTAAGAATATTGTGGTTACCGGTTATTGCTAATATACATATATTATATATCTAAATTATAAGCTTGCAAGTTCATGTTGCACTGTATTAAACCTTAATCTACCTTGCGCTATCAAAATTTTTGTGGTTATCCACTTTAACTCAACGGTCATTAACGTTTCATTTTTCAAAATAAGGAAATGACAGTCCAAAATTGAAATCAAAATTAAATGAAAAGAACGAGCTCAGCTGCACATGAGAGCAGTCCAAGTTATGGACTCGAATTGACGGAAACACCCTCAAAGGAATCTCTCATCACATCGTGTGCTCTTTTAATTTCGTAGTGAAATATCAATAAAAGTCCGTTTGGTACGAGAATATTTACTAAAAATTTTTGAAAAT
>QLOD02000013.1:5065221-5075477 GCA_003260245.2 Sideroxylon spinosum | reverse complement strand
GATTAGTTTAATTTGGTTATTGGTTGAGTCGGTTCAACCTATATTATTTAGAAAAAAAAACATTAAATTAAAAAATTTAAATACATTTCATTCATTAAGACTAATGTTTACTTAATTACGACTTAGGATATACCCAATTAGATGAACGACACACGAAAAGGTATAAAATATATAAAATAAATTATGTAAATGTTATAAATTATAATATTTTAGAACAGAAGAGTTTATAATTGTAAATATTTTGTATATTTTGATAGATAATTCTAGAAATATAATCTCTATCGTTGGATCAAATTAATTTCTATCATCCATTAAAAGAGTGAATAAATCTAAATAGAAATAAAATTTGTTCATTTGTACGAACAGTAAACATCAAAGTTACAAGCATTCAAACGAGTTAATGAATAAACAATTAACAAAAATAAAATAAACCAGAAGTTGTGTCTCTAAAAATCTTCCACTAGTTAATACATATTTTCTAATTAATTATAAATTAGTTAAGTAAATTTAATTTTGTATTTTTTAATATTCTTAAATATCATTTTTAACCATCCATTGTCACTATATATTTTTATTTTATTTAATTATAAATTATTTACTTAAATACGCGTTAAAACTATCTCGTATTTTAAAGTATTTCAATTTTTTATTTTAAATTTGTTTGATAATTTATCTGAAATTAAAAAAATATATATTTACCTAAAAAAAAATTCACAAACACTATATGCACTCCTCATCTAGTATTAGAATAAATTAATACTTACATTAAACTTTAAAGACATTTTAATAATTTCAATGAAATTATTGGAATATTTTTACAAACTAAAACTTTATACCATAATTTTTAGTTTTCATATTTTTAACGTAAATATTTTTATCAGCCAGCATGTCTATGGCCGTGTGAGCTCCTGGAACCGGCTGGGGGCGGGGGGTGAAAGTTTCCATAAACTTGCGCAGCGTGCAGTTCCATGTACCGACTTAATAATGGCCGTACAGTCCCGCAGCGTTCGGTTCACGAAACATGCGTAAAGAATTTTCTGTGGGGCCCACAAGAAGCCAAAGTGGTTTATAGCAGAAGGAACGACTCGTCAATAAACCGCTAATAAACCGAATCTCCAAAGAAGCCCGGCTCGGTCTTGGAAGGCAGGAACCGGAAGTGGCAAGCATATTCGCTTGGGTCAAGCTTCAAACAGAGCCCAGCAGCCCCCCCCCCCCCCCCCACCATTTTCTCTGTCGATTCACGTTCTCTCTCTCTCTGTGCGCAAATCTCTGCTCTGTCCCATTTTGTGTTGTTTCGGAGCTTCAGTGTCTTCGTTGATCGGCAAACATGCACGCAAATCACTTGCTTCTCGAAGAGCCTATCAGGATGGCCTCCATCCTGGAGCCATCCAAGGCGGTGAGTCTTAATACCCTCCATCTCTCTCTCTCTCTCTCTCTCTCAATTTCGACGTGGATCTGTGCAAGTTTTGAATTTGATTCTGAACTATAACGACGTTGGAACTATTCATCCACAGAGTTTCTTCCCTGCAATGACGAAGATCGTGGGGACTTTAGGTCCCAGGTCTCGATCTGCTGAGGTCATCTCCGGTTGTCTCCAAGCTGGAATGTCCGGTACTGTATTTAATATTGAATTCCCGTTTATTTGAATGGTTTACTTAGGTATGTTCTAGAAAAAAACAATTTTTTTTTTGGGTGGGGGGGGTTTACATGTGTTGTTGCTTTTCAGTTGGGGGGGGGGGGTTAGGGTTTGGTTTTGTTATGAAGTTAGGGGATTTGAGTGTTGTGTGGTTTGGCAGTTGCTCGGTTCGACTTTTCGTGGGGGGACCCTGAGTATCACCAAGAGACTTTGGAAAATTTGAAGGCTGCTGTGAAGACTACTAAGAAGCTCTGTGCGGTATGCATCTGAATATTTTAGGATTTTGATGGCAAAAAGTTTTGATGATGTTTCTTGCAACTTCAATTCTCAAACATTAATGTTTTGTTTATGTTTTCCAGGTTCCATGCACAAGTGGTGTTGTCTTATTATTATTATTATTTTGGATTGATTATTTGCTGGCCTGTTTTTACTTGCATCGTGATTTTTGTCTATTTCTTACAAATGTCTGTTTGGTTTGGTTCCCAGTTTAAGGCTGCGGAGAAAACTGAAGGAAAAAATGAAAAGAAAATTGAGTTTCTTTTTAATGTCTGAAAGGAAGAAAAATGAAATTTTGTTCATGTCGTACTATGCCATTTTTGGTCTTTAGGCTAACAGAGATTTCGACATCAACTTGAAAAACAGTTCTGTGCTTCAGTTTTATTTGGAATCTGCTAAATAATAAATACCTAAAATATAATTTTTTTAATTTTTAATATTGTTTTTGCAGGTTATGCTAGATACAGTGGGTGCTGAGTTGCAGGTTGTCCACAAAAACGAGACATCTATTTCACTTCAGGAGAACGGCATTGTTGTTCTAACACCTCATAACGGTCAGGAAGCCTCCTCTGAAGTGTTGCCTATCAACTTTTCTGGGCTGGCAAAGGTATGGACGATTGTATATTGAATTTTTTTCCTTTTTCCCCTTGTTTTGAGCCTTGTTAAATTAATTGATAGCATGGATAAATATATTCATAGAAGCATGTTACCTTGCGAAGATTTTCTAAAGGTCATCTTTGTCCTTTTTTCATCTGTGCCCTCAAAATAGTAGTCATCTGGCTGTTTCACAAGCATTTTCATGCATAAGCGTGCATGTTTGCATTTAAAGTTCTGTATGCACTAAGATGCTTCTTGAAGCCCCTCATTCGAATATAAATATCTCATCCTGACCGCGTTTGTGTTGAGATTCTTGATCACATCTTTTGGAAGTTGGATGCTAGAATTTGGAGCTTTGGATAGTAAAATAGATAATAGCTATATTGTTTTTTTTATTTTTTTTATTTTTTATCTTATACTAGTGTTATCCTCAGATTCGGTGGGGATTATAATCCCTTAGAGGTCCTAAGTTCCTAACACACCCGCAACTTGCATTAATCTATTTTTCTGCAGTTATAAAAGAAATGATTTATGGTTAGTACTTGCTGCGGCAATGAAAGGTACTTGAATTGCAAAAACTGCAATTTTGGTCCTGAATTTGTCTTCTTTTCTGCCTGCTTTGTAAAAGTGCATGCAGGTCTCGCTGGTATATCTGGTAAGCATAGTTGGTTAATCATGCAGTAGCATTGTTATACAAGACCCAAGATTGTTCTCACTGCAATATCCATGCTTACATGTATGGGTGAGCATTCGGTTTTTGGAAAAATCAAAATGACCAAAGTTATTTTGGTCCTGTTTTTAGAGACCAAACCGAAAGCTGAAATTTTGAAAAATTAAAATACGAACAGAACTGAATTAACTGAGAAACCAAATCTATTCAGTTCGGTTTTTTGTTTCAGTTTGTTCTTGCTCACCCTTCTTACTGGGCTTTGATGTTGTTTTTTTTTCAGGCAGTGAAGAAGGGAGACACCATTTTTGTTGGCCAGTACCTCTTCACAGGAAGTGAAACTACTTCTGTTTGGCTGGAGGTAGGAGGACAACCACCTAATTGACTCATTTTGATGTATTTTCTCATTTGTTTGCTTGTTTTTGTGTATTCTCCCCCCCGGGGGTGGTGTTGCGTGCTGTGATTGCTAATTTGGATTTGTATACAGGCTGGAATTAGATTTTTTGCAAAATTGATTTAAAATTTCCAGCATTTGACTTAATTAATAGGAATTTAAAGTGAACATAGTTGTATAATTTAATAGTAGTTTTATCATGCACACAAGCAAGCTAGGACACGATGACTCATGCAATTCATTAATTGCGTTGAGCAGGTTGATGAAGTGAAAGGGGAAGACGTGGTTTGTGTGATAAAGAATACTGCAACGTTGGCTGGCTCATTGTTCACTCTTCATGTCTCTCAAATTCATCTCGATTTACCTACCCTCTCTGATCGTGATAAGGAGGTGAGTCCTGCTTTTAATTACTATAAACTATAAATTTGTCTTCGTATTCTCCCTTGCATGCAATGGAAAATGTGGAAATATGTAAACAAGGAAAAATAGATAATATTTTGTGGAGAATTTTCCAGTCTTACATGGATGGAGTTGCATATTTTTGCTTGCTTCTTGTCATTTATATGAATGCATCGTGGCCTATGTTACTTGATGTTTATATACTTGCTCGTACCCCCCAAAAAAGAAAAAAAGAAAAAAAAATTAAGATAAAACATTTACATTCATTGTCCGTTAATCATTCATATTGATGACACATTTCTAAGCTTTATCTAGCCCCTATCCTTCAGACCCTGATCTTTGGTCATTTAGGTGCCAATGTTTTCAGAATCTGCATCATTTATACTAAGTAACCAAATTCATGTCATTTATATGTGAGATGCTTGTAGCTTGTGTAAGCCCCTTTTCACACATGCGTGCACACAAAAAAAGAAAAAATAAATTAAGAAAAAAGATCAATAAATGAATAATCTCGCTTGCTGCTGTTGCTGTGATTTTATTATCTAGTGCTATTAGTGATGGATAACATGTATTTCAGGTCATTAGCACATGGGGTGTAAAGAACAAGATTGATTTTCTCTCACTATCATATACTCGGCACGCAGAAGATGTTCGTGAAGTAAGAATTATCCTTTTGAGTGAATTAATTTTGGTTTTTGTATCTTTCGTTGTCCAGACATTCTGGGTGTTTCGCTAACTGTGGTAACATTCTTCTTTGTGTTATAATGTAGGCCCGTGAATTCCTTTCCAAGCTTGGTGATCTCAGTCAGACCCAAATTTTTGCAAAAATTGAGAATGTGGAGGTGAGTTTCAATGTAGTGGTAGGTTAAATGAGAATTGCCTCTGCTATTCAGATGCAATTTCAGAGATTGGCAATTCTTGGAGTTTGAATTCATTCACATATTTTAAAATTTTCAGGGTTTGACCCACTTTGATGAGATCCTACAAGAGGCAGATGGCATTATCCTTTCTCGCGGAAATCTTGGCATAGATCTGCCTCCTGAGAAGGTTTTCTCTTTTACTTGACCCATTATTTGCTTTGATTTCTGCACAACCAATTGAGTGATCATGTTGAATGACTATATCTCCATTGTGAGCGTCCAACTATGCTGGCAGTAAATTGTTCCATTGTAGAACTGGAAATTAATCACGTCTAACAATCAAAGGACTGGAGGCATCCTGTACATTGTCTGGTTCATTTGTTGACGGCTCAAGTTTTTTTGGGGCAAGGGATTATAACAAAGTAATGAATTTTTGGTTTCCAAATCTTTGAATGTCATTTTTAGTTGGTGTTTGTTTTTCTGACTGCACTTTGTTAAAAATGTTTTTGTATGCCCTTGATGTGCACAATGTGCTTCAGTGTGAAGGATGAGAAGAACTTCTGTGTAAGATTTTTTTTTTTTTTTTTTTTTTTTTCTAGTGGCAGGAAAAGTTATTATGTTGTGCCATTTCTTCTTGCTTTTATATCTGATCACAAATGTGGCTTTAGAAATAGTTTCCATGACCAAAGAAGATGGTATCATCTACTGTTTTCCAAGATTCTGGAGATATATTTGACTTTTGCCATCTTGTCCAAGTTGTTGCCTGTCTTACCCAGATTACACAGGAGGGTTAATATTGTAGGAAAGCTACCCCTCCCTCTAATGTATATAATATGATAAGAGTACAACTGTATCATTGTTTCTTTTCATCTTTATATGAACAGCGGGCGTTGGTTGGTGTAAGTTTTGTGGCACTCTTAGGCCTAAGGGCTTAGGTATATGATACTACATTGAGCGCTAATTGTTGTAGACTCAATGATGGATATGCAAGCATGGTAACTTATATGATGTTCTCCGTCTCCATGAATCTAGAAACTTTTGCTTGCATTGGATTATTTGGCGTAAAAATGGCTATTGGACTTTTGCCATCTTGTCCAGGGTTGAGCCTGGGGATTTTGGTGGACTTACCTTTTGTGAAATTGTTATTTTCCATTGAAAAAATTGGAATTTCGTATCTTGCATTCATCTATTCCTTAATATCAATTAAATCCTTACTGAGAAAGTTCCATTTGTTGGATTTTTAATTGTTTGAAATTGTGTTTGTACTTGCTTTCAACTGTGGATGAAGTTCTATACAGGCTATTGTGTATTATTGGCTTCAAATCATATCATTATTCAAAAATTTTCAGGTGTTCTTATTTCAAAAGGCTGCTGTTTACAAGTGCAACATGGCTGGAAAACCTGCAGTTGTAACTCGTGTTGTTGATAGCATGACTGGAAATCTTAGGCCAACTCGTGCAGAAGCAACTGATGTTGCCAATGCTGTATTGGATGGTGAGTTACTTTTATGAACAGAGCAGTTAGTCGTTTGGTAGCTGCTCATTGCTCCTTAAATTTGCATCTTACATTATGCGATTGTATGCAACATTTTTTTTTTCCGTAGTGGATTCTTATCCGATTTTTATTTTGAGATTTATTTCTAGAACTCCCTTCTATGGTCTTTTGAGCATTGAGACATCGTTGTTGATAGTTTTGACGTGTTTGATGTGCAAATCTGCCTTATTTTTATTACCTTATCATTAATTTGCAGGAAGTGATGCAATTCTTCTTGGTGCTGAGACTTTGCGTGGATTGTACCCTGTCGAGACAATTTCTACTGTTGGAAAAATTTGTGCTGAGGTAACTTATCTCAATATTTCTGTTGCTTGATGAATTTTTATTTTATGACTACAAGCAGTTAGTCCGTGCAACCTGGATTGGGAGTTTGGAACCTAAAAAACTCTTGATCTGCCCGCTGTGAAATGGATTAATCTGGAAGGCTCTCCTCTTCTGTCTTTTGTTGTTTTACTGCAATTAACTTGTTTAAATTCTAAGTGGGCTTATTTTATTTTTTGAATTAAGTAACTATATGGTTCTACCACCCTTTACCTATTGCGAGAAATCCTTTGATAACATGGATTCCTATTTCTCACTGTTACATGGAAATTTGATATCGTCATTTTATAAAGCAAATTGACTTTGATTCTATGATCATAATTTGGCTTTGTTAAGAAGCCCAACACTATATTAGAGGAGAGGTTTCAACCTTAAGACCAAGGTGTTAAGATGAGGGAATCAATCTCTTATATGGGGAAATAACCTTTCTCATAGGTTGATATGGGACATAGGTATAGCGTGGACTGTGGTGAGGCTCAGTTAAAAACTCAAGCTCTGGTACCATGTCAAGAAGACTAACGACGCACAAGAAGAGAAACCTTAACCTTAAAACCTTGGTATTAAGATGAGGGAAGTTCATCTTTTATATGGGAAAATAACCTTTCTCATAGGTCAACATGGGACAATTTTCGACAGGAATCCAGTGCTCATATTTCTCGTTAGTGGGAATTGTTTGTTATAAATTTTACGTTGCAAGCAACTTATCAAAAATAAAAATTATATTTTGTTGTTCTATTCATTGGGCTTTACTTGTGGGAGTATTTAATTCTTATTTATATTGGCAACAAGAAGAAACTCTTACGAGTCATTTACTTAAAAACTCTCACAAGTCATTTGCTTATTCTATCTTTCCTTTTCCTTTTGGTATTTGGGGGTTCATCTGTTCACGGTGAGCATACACAGATGATGCAAAGCATGATTTTGATTTCACATGGAACATGCTGGGGATGTTTTGTTAACATATCTAGGGGGAATTTGAGTTGTATTATTTATTTATTTATTTCCTGTGTCAATCAAAATGCTTCAAGACACGTTTAGTATTTTTTATAAGGTATTAGGCATTATGGGTATTTGATAATTTTGTAAATTTCTGGATGTGGTCTATAGGGGTTGGCCATGGGTCATCTTATGGGTCCAGTTATGTTATTGGCTCATTCTTTGCATTTTGGTTAGGTCTGGAATGGTCCAGCAATCAAAAAGAAAATTCCCTAAATCTTTTAAGTTATAGTTCTAGTCAATTTAGGAAAAAAGCCAGGAGCAGCCTGTAAATACACGTGTAATGTTGCTATTCTTGAGAGTGAATATTTTGAGAAGTTGCATGAAGCATTTGTGGCTGTGTGATGCCTCATGCATCTTACGAAGGACGGAACTAGAAATGTCAGATTTTTTTCCTGGGGGAGGGGGGTGTCTTTGCATGGGGGTGGGGGAAATGCCTATGGATTCACAGTAACCTCAGACCTACCTAAAAAAACAGCTGCTAAAATGAAGTTTTGACCCCCCCGGCGGTGGTTTGGGGTGATCGCACCGCTTTCTCTTCCTAGTTTTATCCTTGCATCCTACCTTAGGTGGTGATGAATGATTGACCAAGGAGTTCTTGGTGGGATCATTTTTTTTTAATGTAATTTCTTAAATCACGAGACTAATTTACTTTCCATTAGTCTTTTGTTGATGAGTTAAACAACATCAGTGTGATCTTTTCGCTCTGCTTTATAGCGTGGTGTTGTTCTTAATAATGATAGATTTGCTTAAAAGGCCAGGGTAGTAAAAGTTATCGCAATTAATGATACATATGCTTACTTTGCCTTTGTCTTTCAACCATTCTACCTGCTGCTGTTGCTCATTTTTTTTTTAATGGTTATGCTATGGGATTGGTGTGTTGGCATATGAATCAAAGGTGAAACTTGAGATGTCATTTGCTTCATTGTGTTTCAACAGTTCATTTAACTCTGTTGGTAGCTTAGTTGAGCTCAAATTCCATGCAGGCAGAGAAGGTTTTCAACCAAGACCTGTATTTTAAGAAGACTGTCAAATATGTTGGAGAACCAATGACCCACCTGGAATCCATTGCTTCCTCTGCGGTATTGTCTCTTGAGTGTTTCCTTATTATTATTATTATTTTCCCTTTATCCCTTCCCCTTGGGATTTTGAGTTACATTGGTATTTTATTTTTTATTTTTTTAATTTAGTTTGCTTATGGGTGCAAAATGAGTTGTTTTTAGGCTAATAACATTCGTGCCTTATTTAGGTACGAGCTGCCATTAAAGTGAAGGCATCTGTTATTATTTGCTTCACCTCATCTGGAAGGGCAGCTAGGTATTTTATAAATCCTTTGATGCAGCTGGTATATCTGTTTACTTTCGAATGAGTTGTTATTTCGGGATTCTTGTGCTACTTGCTACTTTTCCACAATCTGTCATGTCCACAAGATTGAAAACTAGATTTCAAATATGTGCAGATTGATTGCTAAGTACAGGCCAACAATGCCAGTTCTGTCAGTAGTCATTCCCCGGCTCAAAACAAATCAACTAAAGTGGAGTTTTAGTGGTGCGTTTGAGGTATTATGCAGAATCCTTTTATTTATTGCTTATGTCCTCCTTTCTTGTTTCTGTAGAAATTCTGAAGTTGCTTTTTGTTTTCTTCTTTCTATTTCCTCCCTCCTTTTTACCAACCACTCGACACTCAAGCTAACAAATCTAATGCTATTTTCCCCTTAATGTCAATCATTAGGCGAGGCAGTCGCTTATAGTCAGAGGTCTTTTCCCCATGCTTGCTGATCCTCGACATCCTGTAAGTTCATTTATCTTACAAAGAAATTTGTGGTTTTGGCTGCTTATGTGGGATGAATTTTGGCCCACATGAGGAAAGTAGTTTCCGCAGCACCCCTCAAAATAAGTCACAACTGTATAATCCTCCAGCATTTCTGTGGATTCTCTCTGTTTAAGAACGACAACAATGATGCATTGAACCTCTCGATGGGCTAAATTAAATTTTTGGGATACTTATAGATTCATTCAAGTAGATTTTGAGAATCTGTTGGTTGACCACTTGGATCTTTGCAGGCTGAGTCTACAAATGCGACGAATGAATCAGTTCTAAAGGTTGCACTTGATCATGGGAAGGCCTCGGGAGTCATAAAGTCACATGACCGAGTTGTCGTTTGCCAGAAAGTTGGGGATGCATCCGTGGTCAAGATTATCGAGCTTGAAGACTAGAGAACACACCTGTTTTCACTTCATTTTGAGCCATTATTTCCCCCCTTTTTGGAAGCGGTAACGCATTTTGCTGCCAACCCTTGTGAGGTTGAAACCTTGAGGTTTTGAACACACCATATAATTATTTGCGAAGTATTTTAAGACCATGCCCTGTTTACTGAAACTGAAGCAATGGAAGTTATTCCTGCTATATTCATTTTTCTTCTGCTTTGAGAAGCATGGAGTCTTGTAAACTCAACTATTGAATAATGTTCAATCAATGGGCTCTTTTTTGGTGTTCGATGACTGTCTACGGTAAAAAAGTTCAAACAATATGAGATCTCCAAAAAATCAAGTTTTT
>QLOD02000013.1:4809804-4822268 GCA_003260245.2 Sideroxylon spinosum | reverse complement strand
CTTAATCTAGTCGTGGAATCAAGTTCAAGTCCAGCTGAAAGGAGTGTACCACGGGTCGGGTGGTGAACTAACGGAATGGGTTATTTCCGTCCCAAAAAGTTTTTCAGAAGTCAACCCAACTGTCTTTTGACAGACAGGTTGTCGTCAGGTTGCCAGGTTTGGCTTATTGATGTAAAAGGACTTTTAGTCGGGCCTGACCCGTTCCTTGACCCAAGATTGACTCGCCTCACGCCTGACCTGGCCTGTTGTCCCTTTTATCTTATCTAATAGGGTTCAGACGGCTTGGGTCACCTACCCTACTCGTTTAATTGTCTCAATCTATTTTTGAGTTTTATTTTTATTTTTTATAAATTAAATAAAATACAAATAAAACTTAAACAAACATATTAAAATATTTATAGACAAAAAATAAATTTTATTAAACAATAAACTATTACATAATTAACATTAAATTGAAATTACAAATAAATAAATTAATTAATAAATGTTTTAAGAAGATTAATAACTTATACAATTTGATATGTTTTTGGGCTCGAGACGATTTTTGGACATTTTATATTTTATACATAAATTCAATTTTTATTTTATAAAACTAGTTTTAAAAATATAATTGATCAAATATATTTTAAACTATTTATGTTCTCAAAAATCACAAAATAAAAAAATTATTGGAGCAAGCATTCAAAATAAGCAATTTTTGTTGTTCTCAAAAATCACAAAAATATAAAATAAAAAAGGATCTCAAAACCAATATTCAAAATAAACAATTAGGTTCTGAAAACAAAAATAAAAACAATTATATCATAACCGTGGACATTTTGATGGAAATTTTAAACCAAATCATAAAAAATAAATACAATCACATCTAAAAGTGCCAAAATAAAATATTTGAATCAAGAGAGAAGATTTAAATGCCTTACAAAGAAAAGGAAAAAAATAAAAAGGAAATGAAAGAAAGGCCACTTAAAACGGTAAAGGAAAAAAAAGAAAAAGAAATTGGAAGCCATTTAAATCTTTTAGCGAGACAGCTACGCAGTGTCGCGGGAAGGAAGGGTCGGGTCGCTGGCCAAACCAGGCCAGGGTGATAGTTTTGGGACCTGTTGGCAGTGGCAACTGGCAAACAATGTGTATATACAAATGCCCAAAGAATAAAAATATACTCATCTTCATGGATCATTCCAAGAACTCAATTATTTAAAAAAAGAAAACAATAATAATAGAACACAGCAGCAACAAAGTCAGAAAGCGCAGAGACTCTTTCAACCCGAGAGTCCAAAGTTCTAATGATACAATTCCGAACTCATCACTAGATCAGAATCATAAAACAAGAAAATGACTCTCTCCCAAAATGGCACTACTTCAAGTTTTTCAATGATCAGACTTCATGAATAATTTCCTCCATATGTTCCTGAAACAATAATAACCAAGGGATGGGCAAAAAGTTTAATGAATGAAATACTAAGTCAAAATATAATTAAAAATAATAATGATAACTCCAATTTGAGAATAATGAATTTTTAAATAAACAATCTAATTAAGATAATATTCATATATAAATACTAATAATAATTTTACAACTTACATTTTCAATTGCTAACAACATTCATAATCCAAATTACATCAACCTCTCAATCACATAAATAATGATAGCGGATTAATCTATAGATAATTATATGTGCATTAAATATCATGTGTCTCAGTAATTTCTTATTATCGATCACAGTTAGATCCAACTTTACATTTAAAATTACACAATATGTTTCCTAATAAACTTATACCGTTATAATTATTATGGTTCACATAAATTTGTTCTTATAAACATCAAAAACCAAGATTGCCACGATCTATATGGACATATTCTCTAATTATTATGGCCAGACCCTTAAGAACCCTAAAATTTTTATTCTAATTCTAGTGTGCATAAACAAATAGTTTATTATATTTAAATTAATTGAAATAACTCAACATAAATTCAAACCCTTCCTCTCATGTTTAGTAGCATAAAACGTCTTTTCAAAAATAAATAATTTTTCACAAATAAAACCAATCAACACATGATTTATGCATGGAATAATTTATAAAAATAAACACTAGTAAAAGATGAATTGCTCACTAAAAATAGAAAGACCACGAATACAGGACGACAGCAAATTAAAGATTTGTCACCCTAATATATAACAAATAAACAGTGACGTCCAATTCCAATATCATATTTAAAAAAAATAACCTTCCAAAATTTATACGCTGATTTACCCAAAATATATTGTAACCTTGCTAAATTTAGACAATGTTTGTAGTGCAGAGCTTTGGAGGGGAAAAAAGAAAATAGATAAATTTTGAATAATAAGGTGATCGGAGTATTCTTAAAAAAAAAGCGAAAAATTTAAAGAAAAGTGAAAAAAATTAGAGAATATAAAAAAATTATTGAAAGTTAAAATTTGAAAATTTTGATGAAAATTAGAAAAAGTCAAAAATATATTATTTAAAAAAAGTTAAAAAAATAATTTTTTAATCAAATTTCACACTCCCAATGCATAGTATATATATTAATAAAATGTAACTCTGCCCAAGGAGGAAGCAGTAACCGCAAGGGTCACGGTGACACCCCCCAGAAGCAACATTCTCCAACTCACCAATATCAAGCCTCGAATATTTTAATTCAATTCATTCATCAATGTCAATACTTATAAAATTAAATTAAAAAATATTTATGCCACGTCAATTCAAATATTCCAGAAGGAAAATTCTGCAACTCACCACCAAAATCAAGACTCAAATATTCCAGAAGGAACATTCCCCAACTCACCAATATCAAGATTCAAATATTTTAATTTGGGGGTTTAGTTAGAAAAAAATTAACAAAAATAATATAATAAAATTATAAAGATTTGATGTAAAAGTGATAGACGATAAAATATGAATAGAAGAAAATATGGTATTCAATTAGACGACCAAATTCATCAATACCAATACCTATAAAATTAAATTAGAAAAAGTTTATGCCTCCTTAATTTAAAAAATGAGAGGTTGACATACTTAATTATGTTATGAAGTGACATTACACTTTTTAGACAGTTTAGATTTATTAGTCATCATACATTTATGGAGTTTTTAATTAAAAATATATAAGTATATGAGAATTATTATATTCAAAAAATGTAATGTCGTGGGCTGGCATTAATCATATGCCTCTCAAATCCCATTAATTTAAGTATTTTTATTTTTAATTAATAACTAATATATACACCACAACCAAAAAAAAGGGCTTATATTTTTGCCAAAATTTAAAGTTATTTTTTTCTGTTGCATTTTATATTAAATCATATATTTTATGTTATAGCCCAGATTTTAAATTATTTATGGATTATATTTTTATTTTGTAATTAGTTGAGTTTATTTAAATCATATTTAAATTATTAATTTATTTATTTTTGGATAACTGTGAATCATTAGATATTTTAAGAAAATATTTTATGATGAGATACGATCGGAGATCTATCGTAACTCAAGCGGACGTGGTTGCACATGATTAAAAAAAGTTACGTATATAAATAGGATGTATCATTAAGGATTTTTTATTATTCCAATTGAAAAAAGAGAAGGAGAAGAAGAAAAAAAAACCACGGTCAAATCAAACTCACATGTTAGTCATTATTTTTTTTTTGTTATTTTAGACTAACCGGTAAATAATTGGGTAATTGTTTAGAGGAGGTAATATATGTGTAGTTGTACGCTTCGTTGGTGGTTTTGAAGTATATGTAGATATACCCAGCAGATTGATTTAAAGGGACCAAAATATTGCTTGAATTAGTTTGTGTGTGTATATATATACATGATTCAAAGTTGGATTGAAAAAAAAAAAAAAGTTAAATTCCTTTGATTGTTTGGTTCCTGTAATGGGTTCTGCGCGTATATATATATATATATGTTCGGTTACACGTTAGCTTGTGAGACAAAAAAAAAAAAAAAAAGAGTAAATTCTGATTTGTTCGAATGTACCGAATAAGTTAGTGAATATATACGAACATATATATATCGAGTTGTATGTTTGATTAGAAAAAAATAAATAAATAAATAAAGGTTTGGGTTGAATTAATTGATTAACAGGATGGATATTGACCATAGATTTTTTTTATTAAAAAAAAAAAAAGTTGAGAATCAAGTAGTTATCCTGCTAGTGTCAATTGAGATGATTTAATGTGGAAGTTGTTAATTTTAGTTAATTAGATGGAGGAAGAATTTATGGTTTTCATTGATTGAGATTTCATGTAGAATTTAGAATAATAAATATTTACGTTCGTGTTCGTGTACTTAGATCATGAGGAATTAGCTTGGTTTATTTTTATACTTACATTCTTGGACTCCAAGTAAGTGGTTTGACTTGGTAGTACTAATTTTATAAATTATTCCATGCATAAAGATTTTTAAAGTTAAATTTTTCTAAGTCATTCTTTATGAACAATTCTATTATTTTAATAGAGCTTATATGTTTCATGCTATTGAGCATAAGGAAAAATTGTTTGAAAAGCTTGTGTTCGTTTTGGAATTTATTACAATTGTGATGGATGTTATGTGCGAATATTAGAATTGAAATAAAAGTCCAGGAGACAAACTCCTTAAGTGGTGTGACTCTAGCAACTAGGGAACAGGCTCGTGAAAACCGTGGTGATCTCAATCGGATCGGCTTAGGGAAGAACCAGGAGCCAGGCTGGGTGACTTTAAGTACGATGTTAGATCCAACAGACACTGCCCATGAGAAAGTATATTAGCACATGTTATGGTTAATCACATATATCCATGGATTAATATTTGTCATCACTATTGTGATTGACGGGTTGAATTAAGGATGTTATTGCACTCAGACGTGTAGGTTTCAAAATTTTTATTATTTATGCCTGGACATCTTTACTTGGAAAATTTTCTTGATTAAATTATTTATTTGAAAATTTATTATTTTCAAATGAGTATTGTATATTTTTGGCTTGTCAAATTCATTCACTGGGCTTTTATCTCACCTCTCCCTTTAATATTTTTAAGGTGAAATGAAATGATTTTAGTAAGGAATTCTGGATTAGTCTGGGATCGTGACGCTATAAATCTGTGACCTCCAATAGGAATGTTTAATCGTTTATTTGGGTTTGAGAATTTAGTTATTATTGAGTTATATAAATTTTGGAACTATTACTATTGTGGATTAGTTAGTTTATTTTGGTTGGAGAATTATATTTGACAGAATTATTTAGGTGTTTATTTTATTACTAATATAAAAGTTAGTAGTTTGGTTTACGAAGGCTTGCGTGTACCATAAGTTAAGGCACTATGATTCACGGTCGGTCTCATCTTTGGTTTTAGGATGTGACATTTTATCCCACTTTATATTTCATCAATCAAATATCAATAAAATAATCTCACATAAAAATCAATTACATATTATATCTACCAGTCAAACATAGCCTCCAATATCTCTCTCTCTCCCTTTACCTTTAGAAGAACTAAAGTATAATACACACCCTTAGCCCTAGGGGAAAAAATTAACTCTGTTGAAATATATAATTTATTTCATCTTGTACTATCACTCTCATTCAAATCACAGCGGACACTTAATCATAATTCAAAATTCATGACAATATAGTTTAAACTTTAATTGTCTTTCCTACAGTTAATCATATTAATACAAATAGTTAAGATAAATTTCTTGAGTAATTTAACAGCCCAAAATTTCTCAAATTCAAAATAATTTTAATGCCACTTAAGCAAATCTAAAAAAATTATATCTAGTATAACTATCAAATAAATCTAAATAAATAATTAATAATCTAAGTTATAAAAAGGCAAAACTTCAACCAACCTAAACTAGAGTAACTCCACAAAGTAGTAAGAAACGAAAATTAAAATTTATTCAGAGTCAATTCTTTCGCATGAAGTAACTCATGAGCTATTTGATTTTGTCCGCCCTTACTTGAGCTGATAATGGCTAAGAGTAATCTCTCTAGCCCACCCCCATTGTTTCATGGGTCTGAATATGTTAATATATTTTATACGCCAAACTTCCTCAAGAAAATAGGCCTAAATGTGTTTTCAAATCGAATTCTATTTTTTTTCGATAATTCGAAACCTCATCGATTTATTGTTACTCTTATAAATTAAGTAGTCAATGATAGACGGAGGACGTGCATAACAGCTCACAAACTATATGAGCCGGTCAAATCCAAAACTTACATTTTGTGTGAAAACCATCAAACTTAGGTTTTACAGTAGAACATCCAACCTACCTTAAACAAATCAAGAATTCTAATCAACTAACCTATATCAATTTGTTACATATATATTATATATATTAGACAAGTTGAACTAACTTGAAAATCGAGCATTAATGCGTGGAGAGAGTTTGGAAAAAAAAATAAAGTGATTAAAATATAAAGTGAACATATTTACCCTTTTATATTAATTTCGTTACTTTATAAGTTTTAATGAATCGTTACTTTATAAGTTTTAATAAAAAAGGATAATATAATGTAAAAAAAATAAAGAAGTACAAGTGCACTAATCATTTCACTAAAATATATCATACCTTACGAAATTCTGCCTCCATCGAGACCAAACTCGATCCGATCGTTATTGGGTGGAGTTCTCGCGCGCTGTGACCTTTTGCAGGACCTCTTGAATGAACGACTTCACGTTCAAACGAGAAGAGCCCCCTTCTTCCGTGGCCCTCTTTGCCATCTCTTCAAGCTCCTTAGCTCTTTTCCTTATATCTTCCGACGCCACCAACTTCTCTATAGCCCCCTTTATACTCTCTCTCCTCACCAGCACTCCATTAAACTTTGTTTGCTTCTCCCACTTCCTACCAACCTCAACCCCAACGCTCACGTTATTCTTCATCACGTTGGAAACGAATTTCTCATTATAAAATTGGTCCGAAGACATAGGCCAGGTTATCAACGGCACGCCCACGACCATAGCTTCGACGACCGAGTTCCACCCGGTGTGCGTTATGAACCCTCCAATAGCCGGGTGGGAAAATATCATAACCTGCGGCGCCCATCCTCGGATTATGAGACCGTTGTCTCTGTTCCTCTCTTCAAACTTCTCTTCCGCCATCCATTTCCCGAATTCCGCCGAGTAATTCTCTTCCCTTATTACCCAGATGAAAGGAGACTTTGATCCTTCCAACCCCAAAGCGAGTTCTATCAACTGGGGAGCTTGGAGCTGACAGAGGCTGCCAAAAGCAGCGTAAATGACCGAGCTTGGCTTCTTCGAATCGAGCCACTGCAAGCAATGGTGCTCGTCGACGGTGGCTTTGTTTCCTCGATCAATCTTATCGGACAAGTCTTTGTTGCAAAGAACAAGCGGCCCCACGCCCCAGAATTTCTTCACAAATTTTCGGTACACAGCGGCGTACTCCCAGTCCAGCTCGTCAAAGCTGTTCACCAAAACGCCTTCTGCGGAGAACTCAGCGTCATTTATCTGGTCCACGGTGCGTTGAATGTCGTTCGAAAATCTCCCTTTCAAGTCGGGCATTTGAGCCCTGGTGACCTCGATTTTGTGGGGCAAATCAGGCACCAAAAACGGCTCTGTATCCGAATTCACGGTCTCATCAACCCTGGTGAAGAGGACTACAGCAGCACATGCTAAAGCAAAGGTAGAAACGTGATGGAAGAGGTACCTGGGGAGGTTGAGCCTTTGAGAGAGCCTCGCAGCCCAGGGAAGAAAAGAGGAGGTAATTATGCAACTGGGTTTTGGCTCCAAGGACTTAATCACCTTTTCTACTGGCTCTTCCATCATACAAGTAGCAGTGAGAAATTGTTTCACCAACTCTAGAGAAGGGAGATTCTCGGTGCTCTCGCATCCTTCGGGCAACCCCGCTTCTTTACCGGGGAAGTAAACGCTGATGAGTTTGATTTTGAGGTTTAATGACTTTGCCCAGCGGTTGACCTTCGCTTGGAGCTTGGAAGCGTGGAGAGGCGTAGTGATTACAGTAATACTCACCCCATTTTGTGCGAGTAAATTGGCGAGGTCCAACATGGGTATGTGGAAGCTCTGAGACATGACGGGAATCAGAACGAAATGAAGATCTTGGATTTGTGAAGAAGCCATTGTTGAGCAAGAAAAAAGCTTTGCTGGGGGGTTTTGTGGCGGGTGAAGAAACAAATTCAATCAAGCCTCTGTTTATAGCACAATTTTGCGGTATCTATCTGCGGAAAAATTCTGAAATGAACTATTCGATTAGAAAGCTGCCCACGAGGCACACGAGCTACACCATGCGCACCTCGTGGTAGTCCCATGCGGTAATTAATTTACCATAATCTTGTACAATACAAAATTAAGATTTTTTTTCCCTGTAAATGGATATTTGTTTATACAAATATATAATACATAAGAATTAAGATAGTGTTTGACAATACAATTTTTAACGAAAAATATCAAATTCTGCTCATTGAGTGTGTTTGATAAAACATTAAATTTTATTATTTTTCAACAAATATCAACCAACTTGATATAAATCCGTAAGAACGGATAAAAAAATCTATTTTTACGGTTTTTCTCTCGAACTTTTTCTATAAAAGTCAAAAAGTTTAACAATTTTTAAAAAAATTCTGACATAAATTTGTAGAAATGGACTCAAAAAACCGTTCCTTGGTTTTCCTCTCTAATTTTTTTTTATCTCAAATGTCCAAAAATTACACTATTTATCTCACAAAAACATGTGATATCGATTTGAAACATCTAACTTAAATCATATATATATATATATATATTTACTACTCCAAACGCTACTTTAATGCAATGTTCACCAATGGCCAATAATGGGTGGCCGTTGATTTGCAGCTACAATGAAAATCCTTCTCCTTCTAGAAGGTTCTGCCACCCACTTGGGTGGACTGCAACAGCAACAGTTGCGCCATTTTGTGCAAGTACTTTGGCAATTATATAGGTCCATTACGGGGATGAGCTAGCTTTGGGACATGAGAGGAATCTGAGCAAAATGAAGATCTTGAATTTGTGAAACAACTGAATTATTAAAAGCTTTGAATGGAGGATGATAGCTCAGGGAATGGGTTTGGGTACGGAGAGGCTGTCCAATAATATATAGTTGGTAAGATATATATGTAGTGTGTGTATGGCTTGAGTTAGTTTCAAATTTTCAACAGCAGTGTAGATTAAGGCTGCGTTTGGAACCTAAAAAAAAAACAAAAAAAAGTTTAAAAAATATCAAAAGTTAAATTTCAAAAATTTGAATTTTTTTGAAAAAATTTTTAAAATCCGTTGGAACGAGTCAAAATAGGACGTTCCAATGGTTTTACCATAATTTTTTTTTAAAATTGTACTGACATTTATACCAAAAAATTTCATAAAACTCTAAAAATTTTCAAGATTCTCCACTGAAATTTTACCACGTGTCACTTTATATAATTTTTAACAACTTTATATCAAATCAATCACAAATATCTAACATCATTACAAAATAACTTTTTAAACTCCAAACACCCATAAGTTATATTTTTGGTTTTTTTTTTTTTTTTGAATTTTTTTTGTTTTTTTAGGCTCCAAACGCAGCCTAAGGCCAGAAACTAGAACTTCCTTGCATTGTGATGCCAGATTTTTAAATTAACATTTAGGGTTGGTTTAATTGGTAAAATTTTTAAGTTTATTACTTAGTAATTGTTATTTTGAATCTTCTCGAGACTATTGAAAAACTTATTCACTTTTTAATTTTAGGATTTCAACGATTAGTTAAATTACGTGTAAGTTGGTTTTGAATTATGAAAGACAAAAGAATAAAAAAGACGAAGAAGAAGAAAAAGAATAAAAAAAAAGGGTTTTTGGACATCTCTTTCCCGGCAAATTTGGGGATTCCTCTGTTTTTCCGACATTGAAGGCGAAAGCAGTTGGTATTTTCCCTGTTAACATACCAGACCGCTAGCTTCGTCGAAGGGGTCGTTGGGTCAGACCCAGCACCCAGGCCGGTCTCATTACTGTTTATACAATTTGGAAGGAAATAATTTTGGACCATATGGTTTGGTTGGATTGAGTTTTGGTAATTTTAAATGATAATTCAATTAGTAAAATTTTAGATTAAAAAAAATTATGCATTAGCCTTTTAATCGATCTTTGAGTGAAGTCTTTTAATCGATCTTTGAGTGAATCGAAGTGAAATAATTTCGTCTTAAAAAAAATGAAACGAAATGGGTGAAAATAGAGGTTCCCTTTCCAAAAAAAAAAAAAAACCTTCAGTTCCAAAATTGATTAGTTAAATTTTAATATATTTATTTTATATTAAATATTTATAATTTTAAATAGTTATATATAAATTATTTATATATATATATATATAGTTTTACGTGACTCAGTTATTTCAACTTGAATGGTTTAAAATTTTTTAAAACTGGATCAAAAACTAAAAGTAAATATTTTCAAATTAGGATTAACCAAATTAACTAAAATGTTTTAATCAAATTTAAATAATTCGGTACAAAATTTTTTATTTTAACCAAATTGTACTAACTCCTAGATTTTAAAAATCATTTGGTTAAGTTTCTATATTTATATTATTACAATAAAAGAAGAGGAGTATTTGATGAAACCCTAATTACTTCAACCTTTATTCTCTCAAAATAATAAGCCATCCTCTCTAAAAGCTATGAGAATGGCCTACACTTCAAAGAAGAGAACGGGTCTTGATAGAACATTTAGAAAAAGTACCTTCTATAAAACATAATATCCACTATTATATTAAATAATTTTAAGTATTAAACAAAATAACTTATTAGTTTTCCCTGCATCTTATTAAAACAATTTATTTTATTTAAATATTTATTTAAAAAATTTTAGTAAATAAATAATATATTATTACAATTATTATTTTATTAAAATTAATTACTATTAAAATAATAATTTATAATTAAAATAAGTTATTTTTTATTAAAATTATTTTTAATAAATAAGTTATTTTCTTCTCACCCTCACGCACTTACACCATTTCCATTCTCAAGCTTGACTCATCCTTATTTTTAATCAACTGTAATCTAAATTTAGTAAAAATCTCTTTACTTCTTCATATAATAATCTTCAAATTCTTATAACTTTAATTGTATTAGAAATAAAATATTTTATAACTATCATATAATTTAGTAATTTTATATTCTAATATTTTTATTTTTCTTAAATACTTTTTAATTATTCATTAATTTAATATTAGTTGCTAACTGTTTAATTATAAAATTGATTATCTTTGAGAAGAGATTCAATGGGTTGGAGCAACAGCCAAACCTCACACCAAGGGAGAGAGATAGAGAATGGTGGAAGTAGAATCAAATGTTGTTTAGTTATATTGGGTGGACTCCTTATAATCATATTAGTATGTATTAGATTAAAATTTATTTATTTTATTAGGTGGAGATCATTGATATTAGTTTTTTTTTTTTTTTTTTTTGGTGGACATAATAGTTATTATTATTATTATTATTTTTAATGGAGCTAATGACAACATTAAAAAATATAATATATATGTACTTCTTCGAGGTGATCATGTGCCTGAGTTACTACAAGCTCCCCCACATGCATATACACCTAAACAACTACCCAGGCTCCATTCATATATATTCATTTTATAATATTTAAAAGGCGTTTAGAAGTTTAATTTTTAATAAATTTTAATGTTTTTTGTTAAAAATTAATGAATTTATATCAAAAGTTAATAAATTAATGCTGAAATTTCTTTTAGCAAATGGTAGTTAAATTAATTCCCAAAGTTAGATGAATAAATTGTTAAAAATAAAAAAATAAAAAAGGGTTTTGATTATAGGCCAAAATCGTACTAAAAATTTAGACAGTTATGGTCAAAAGACATTAGCTACGGCTTAACTAAGACCTCACAGTAATGGTTTTTGTTAAGTAACAAAAGGTTTTTAGCTACGGATATAACTGTAACCTTGACTTGACTACGATAACTATATTATTGGGTACGACATATATGGAGTAGTCAAAAAAGAGTTTTGTAATCATTGGTTACGATAAATTTGATTATTAGTTATAGCATGGACCGTGGTAAATATTATTCTAGTTAATTTAATTTTACAAGTTTTTTGCTACGGCTTTGTGTCGTGACATGGCCCGTGACAAGTATTTTTAGTTCAATTTAATTTATAAGTTTTTTAACTATAGCTTTGGGCAGTGGCCAATAACAAAATTATTATTTTTTATATAATATTGGCTACTACCCATAGTCGTAGCCAATATTATTAATTATTTTAAAATGTAATTTAATTTCTAATAATTATTTTGTTTACCTATACAATTAACATTATATTTACAATCGATAATGAATGTAATCAATACGCAATACTTGTAATTCAAATAGGATATAAAATGTATTCGAGTATATTGAAATAAACAAAAAATCTACAATACAATATCAAAAATATGTCCTGAATACTGTATTTAAAAAAAGAACAAACAAACAT
>QLOD02000013.1:4734710-4745626 GCA_003260245.2 Sideroxylon spinosum | reverse complement strand
ATTGGCGTCGTCAAATCCATATAGCCGACCCCACCTAGTGGGAAAAGGCTTAGTTTGGTTTGGTTTGGTTTGGTTTACCATGCGGGTGTGGGAGAATTTACTATACTACAGATCAGAGACTGCAATCTAAAAAGGATTGCAATTAAAAGAATACTAATGTTTGTCCTGTACAGATCAGCCTAGGAGGAGTCTATAAGTTATTAGCTAAGATTTTGGCTATTCAATTAAAAAGTGTGCTAGGGAGCTTAGGACCCGTTTAGTAACGCTATTGTTTGCGTCTAGAAGTACAATGTGGCACTAGTTTATTATTTCACTTAGCGTGCCTCTCCCATGACTTTCCGAACAAACCAGCCCGGATCTGCCTTATTTATTATTGTTAATTTTTTACTTTAACAAAATATTTAATGTTATTAGTTTTTCAAGGAACTAATTGAATTTAATAAAATACGTTTCATATTAACTTAGTTTAATTAATTTAATTACTTATTAAAAATTATTTATTTCAAGAAATATAAAATATATTAAATTATAATTTAATTATATTATTTATTAAAATTGAATGAGATATAATTATTATATCATTTTATTCAGTAAATATAAAATATATTCATTATAATTTAATTATATTATTTATTAAAAAAATTGAATAAAATATATTTCATAATAATTTAATTAATTCAATTATATTATTTATTAAAAATAAATTAATAAAATGTATTACATGTTAATTAAGATAATTAATTTAATTTAATAAAATTATATTATTTGTTAAAAATAATTTTAGTTTAATAAAATATTTGGATAAAATTATTCATTTAGTATGATGCAACAAAAATGGACAAAATATTTGTAACAGAAAAAGAAAAAAAAAAAGGGAGTGAAAGCAATTTTTTTCTTACATTTTTCTATTGAAGTTTTCATTTTTTTGGAAAAATAAAAATAAAAACTAGTTTAACAAACGTGTTTCTATCGCCAATTTTCAAAAATTTATAAATATAAATAGAAAACGATAACCGTTACCAAACGGATGCTTAGTGTCTGACGCCCAAATATCCTTTCATTGAACGGCACTGGTGTCTTGATGCCTCTCTGATTGCAAACGGGCTTGCGGATGCCAGGTTGAAGCAATCAACTAGGATTGTTGAGCAAGTTAGATAAAAGTTTATGACCGTGTGAATTGAGACTTTTTGCTATACTTGTTGAAGCCAATGGATTCCCAAACTAGTAGAGAAAGTGGATTTGGTGTTGCATCTCTACTGTTAGATTGTTGACCATAATTAATGGTACTCCCTGCGGGCTTTTTTGAGACCTCCCATCATTTCTTGATTGTGCCTGGTAACAATTTTTTAAATTGAATCTTCTTCTTGAGACTTGCGTTTTTTTAATGGAGTGCGATTTTTCTAATGCAATCTACGAGGCTTAATTTACTAATTCAGTGCTTGTGTATTAGTAGAACGGCGACCTGATATTAAACCCCACCCACCCTCCAACCCCCCCTCCCCCCAAAAAAATGAAAAAGAGAAAGAAACTAGGGATAATATGTAAATAAATGGAAGTTAATTGAGATAATAAGGCATTGCTTATGGATTTTCCAATATAAAATTTAATTTGCATGAGTATTTTTTAAGTTTTGTCACCAATGTATATTAGAACACAAAGGCAACTAGTTTCTGTGTCCTTGGAGAATTTAAGAAAGCATTTCCAAGGCATTTTCATTCTGCTGGACTAAGTATTGATTAAAAATACCCTGTACCTGCAGATTGAAATTTATATGAACACAATTTATTTATTTATCAAAAAAAAATTATTATTATGTGCATAAAATAGAGCCTCTTCCTCGTTTCCTGGCTTATTCCCCATGTTGTTTTTACAGGAGCAAAGAGAGCGCGTGCAGTTATTTTCTCTGTTCTACGTGATGCATGTATTGATGGTGATCTTTCCGTTCCTGAAGCCACTGAAGCAGTTAAAGACATCTTTTCAGAGAATGCAAAGAGGTTTTATAGGATTAATTTAGATTTCAAGCCGTTTGACTTTAAAACTGATGTATCTCGGAACATTGTGAAGATAGAGACTGATGCCCTACAAACAGATGTTGCACTTGTTCGCATAATATGGATTGATGCTTCAGGGCAGCACAGGTGCCGCGTGAGTGTCTTTGTCCTTTTGTTTTGTTTTTCCACAATTTTTGGGCTCATATTTATACTTTTAGGAGGTTTGACAATCAGTTAGAAAAGCATGCCAAATTTCTGAATTGATGCTTCTGGACAGCATACTTGTGTGAGTTTCATTTTCTTTTACTCTGATTCAAAATTGGCTCAAATTATTAATACTAGTTTAAGTTTACCATGACCATTATTTAATGAGAACAACATGCTTACAGTTAGCTGGGGAAACAGAACTCTACGCTCAGTATAGGGGAATGAAAAGAAAATCAACTTAAAAAGTTGATCTAATTGGTTCTCATACCTGAGTAGATTGGATTTTTTCGTGTTGGTTGTTGACCAATTTCTTCACCCAGCAAGTGGGTGAAGTTTTTCATCTATATACACCGAAACATTCTCTCTTTCATTCTTATTTTGGTTTTTTGTTTTTACATTCATGTATAAATTGAGAAATGGGGAGATAAAAAGAAAATGAGATATATATGGTGACGATGGGATATAGGTGTGAACAGAGAGCATTGTAAGTTGAGTGTGAAAAATTGAAATCCTCCTCCATTGTATCTCTGTTCAATAATAAAAATGAGAAATCTCCTTGAACATTGGCAGTTGAGTCAAACCACATAAAATTATCGTGTTAATTTTTATTTTGTTTTGCATTTGATTTCTAGAGGGATGTTAAAATTCCCAACATTTCGCTGATTCCAAAATTTGTCCAACTGCATATGGACCATTTGGCCCTTATTTCATCAAATGTGAAGTTAAAATAACAATAATAAGTGTGTGCACTTCACGACGTGAAAGGTTTTGAATTACTCTGCCCCATATACGGTTTCTTTATTGTTGTTTTATTTTTTTTCAGGGCAATTTTAAGTGTAGAAAACTGTGCTGTTCGTTTGGATGTCATTGTTTCAGGTTGTACCAAGGAAGCGTTTCCGTGATGTTGTTATAAAGAATGGTGTAGGTCTAACTTTTGCCTGTATGGCTATGAGTTCGTATATTGATGGTCCTGCAGATGAGACTAATCTGAGTGGTGTGGGTGAGATCAGACTGATGCCTGATTTATCAACCAAGTGGGAAATTCCTTGGTACGTCATTTCTTTTGTTATCATACCCTTCTGTCTGCTATGCGGATATTATATTGTCAATCATTCATGTTCTTGTTTTTTCCATTTGCATTCTGCATTTTTCTGTTCAATATCTCTCTTTCTGATCTTAACCTGAAAATGGATAGGGGGAAAAACTTACAAGTTTTGTTTGAGCATAAACATCAGGCAGCGACTCAGCAGCAACTTAATATATTTCAGTTGCGAAGCCTTTCATTCCACTTCCTTCCCCCTTCATTCTATTATGCCAAGATAAATGGCTCAAAGTTCGGTTAATTGAGATAGGATTCCTATCATAGTAGACATTATATGACTTAGGGTGGTATATGGTTTCAGATGTAATATTAGAGGCAATGTATTTCATCATTCGTATTATTCAACAGAAAACAGCCAGTAATCAGAATATTTCTTCTCATGTTTTAGTTTCTCTGCAACACCTGAGGATTATATGCGTTCCATAAACATACGCACATCTCATGCTTGTGTTGGTTGGGCAGCACTTTGCTAATATATTTTTAACCATATTTTTTATTCTATTGTCCTCTACAGGACAAAAGAAGAGGAAATGGTTTTAGCTGATATGCATCTTAAACCTGGTCAAGCTTGGGAATATTGCCCAAGAGAGGCACTGCGTAGAATTTCAAAAGTTCTGAAAGATGAATTTAACTTGGTACGTGTGATGGTTATCATATGTTAAATAGCTTGCCATTCAATTTCTAAATCAATATATGCAGGTGATGAATGCAGGTTTTGAAAGTGAGTTTTATCTCTTGAAGAGTATATCAAGGTATGCGATGCAATTGTTACCATACCTTCTTTTACTTTTAAGTTTCCTGTCTGGATTGCAAGTTCTTCTATAAAACTCTGCAGGGAGGGGAAAGACGAATGGTTGCCATTTGATGCATCACCCTACTGTTCTACATTAGCATTTGATGCTGCTTCCCCCATATTTCATGAAATAATAGCTTCGCTCCAGTCATTGAACATTCCAGTTGAACAGGTAGCGAATTAAATTATTACCGTTCTAGCTATTTGTACTAGAATTATGGGAGTTTATGGTGGCATCTATCATATTTAATAATGGTTGGACGATAACCCTTGTTGTGATCAACTTATCTTGAGTTTCTTAATAGCAATGCGAATAAATATTGCTTTAGTATTTGTGAAAGTCTATTAAAAATAGTCACTTTCTGGTGGATAAGGTTACATTTGATTAGATGATGACTTTGAACTAATTGATAATAAATTTGGTTGGGTTAGTATTAAAAAACTCTAAGGATTTGGCAGTGAAACATTAAGCCGCAACAAAACTGCTTAGCTTAAATTCAGCAACTGGTTTTTCTTGGACATGATTTTGCATGTCGATTAATTTGTTGATTAGGCTGTGTTAAGTCATCGATTATCCCAAGAGTTTAAAATGGTTTGGAAAGAAATTTGATGCAGAAGAACTTCATAATGCTCAGATTATAGGATCTGCTATATCTTTACTTTCACTACCCCTAAGGTGGCCCAAATTATCATAAATTGTACATGTAGGAAGGAAGCAATAAAATTATTTACTGAACATATCATGACGCTTAAAATCAATAATCCGAAGATACAAATAGACAGTCCCTGTGCATGAATTGTTTTCCCTGTGATACATACAGATAGAGTTTTCCCCTTTAAGTCCCTGTTTAACGTTAAGCAACAAAATTATTTTTGACATTAAGTACCTCCTACATATCTATTTGCAATGTGGTAATTTTCTGTTATAGATAAACTGTATTGTGTGATTGAACAGTGGATTCTAGTTTGTATATGTTTTTGCTTTATGTTTCAGTACACTGAGCTTGAAGTAACAGGGTTCTCATTTAGTCTAACGGCTTTTCAAATGTTGTAGCTTCACGCAGAAGCTGGGAAAGGTCAGTTTGAAATGGCATTGGGATACACTTCCAGTACTAAAGCTGCAGACAACTTAGTTTATACCCGTGAAGTTGTTAGGGCTGTTTCAAGGAAACACGGGTTTCTGGCGACTTTCATGCCCAAGTAGGTGTACGGTTTATTCATGACATGGTACATTTTATTTAATACAATGAGTGTTGTATGTTTGACTGATTAAATTCTTTATTGATTTCGGAAAGGAAGCTAGGAAATTAGATGCATGTGGAAATATTTGCATCGACTTAAAATGATGTCCATCTGATGGAAATATTATTTCATAAATGTTCTAGTCAAATACTTTTTCTATTCTGTAGCATATTATCTTGAATCTGAAGTATTGGTTTTGAATTACATATCAATTGTTTGCATTGATTTATATATATGTTACCTTGTTCTATACTTTTTATGTGATTACAGAAGATCTTCCTAGTAAATCATGATGTTAAAGTGACAGGAAAACATGATTTTTATATCATTTGTATGGTTAGATACAGTAATTTGTATAATTTGGGATGTAATTGTTCTTCAGAATTCATTTATGATGTCGGAGAGCTAAGAGGAATCGACCCAAAAATTTATACTATATATAAGCCAATGCATTTATATATTCCTATGGATACAAATTATGGTCTATATACTAGTCATATTTCAAGCGAGTTCTTGGGTTTTATTAAGTTATATGATGACAGTGATTCATTTTATCTTCAAAAATAACTTCCACACACAGTTAAATCTTCATTCACCGTCTTGTATATAGAATTTCTCCTTGAGGCTATGCCGCCTAACTGTTTTCTCCATGTAATTTGTTTGCCTAGGTATGCGTTAGATGATATTGGCTCTGGATCTCATGTGCATGTCAGTTTGTGGGAGAATGGGAAAAATGTATTTATGGCATCTGATGGACACTCTCAGTATGGAATGTCTAAGGTTGGGGAGGAGTTTATGGCGGGAGTTCTATATCATCTACCTTCAATTTTGGCCTTTACGGCACCAGTCCCAAACAGGTTCCAGTTGTTACTTGCAAATAATGTTCTTCATGAAACTTACTACTTTTTTCCCCCCTTATGTTCTGTTTCTTCAAAGCATTTTCCACGGTAGTAGCCCTTAAGAATAGGTACTAACAGAAGCATTTATTTTTACCGGTGCTGAGGATATCTTGGATATACATCAAATTATTTTCCAGGCCCGCACATTTTTTTAGTATATGAACTTGTGCTATTTGAATGATCAAAATTTTATAACACGGTCTAGAGCCTCTGAAGTTGACACGTTATCATATGTGTGGAACAAGAGAAAAATGGTCTTCTAATGTTTTTTTTTTTTTTGGCCTTTGAAATTTATCTAGATGTATATTGAATTGAAAAGAAAAAAAAATAATGAAATAATGTAATTTCTCTGTTCACTGTTATTGGTCTGTAGTTATGATCGCATACAGCCCAATACATGGAGTGGAGCATACCAGTGCTGGGGCAAAGAAAATAGAGAAGCTCCTTTAAGAACTGCATGCCCACCTGGAGTGCCAGATGGTGTTGTGAGCAACTTTGAGATTAAAGCATTTGACGGGTGTGCAAATCCGCACTTGGGGCTGGCTTCTATAATTGCTGCTGGGATTGATGGCCTCCGCAGACATCTAAGTCTGCCTGCACCCATAGGTAAGGCCATATCATGCTATACTATATCCAAGGTCAAGGTGTAACATCAATGATTTTGGTAGTGATTTTTTATGCATTTTTTCTGAATATTTTTTATCAGATTGCTCAACTTTTAGAAATACCATCCACCTTGTTATATCCAAGAGTGACTGAATAAATTAATTTCATGATTGGCTCCCTTCCATAGGTAGTCAGAATCTAATATATCATGTCCTAGTTTGGCATATTGAATATTATCAGTAATGCTGCATGGTCCAGGTACCAATACCTGCCTGCCAATAACAAGTTGATAACAAAACTGAACTGCTTCAGAGCTTTTGGTTCTGAAGAAAATATCAATATTTTTCATGTATTATGGTCTAGGACTCAGGTTATGGCCTCCATTACGGGGTAAAAAAAAAAAACATTTGAACTGTTACCTTTTTCGGTGTCTATCTGCATTCACTTGCTGCCTTCACTTACCACTGCATGATATTTTATTTTTAGTAAATTATTATAAAGTGTCCATCGGGATGAGGTTCATGCTTAATTTCGATGTACTGAAGAATGTTGTGCTGGCTTCTGACCTCTGTTTGATATTTTCTGCATGACAGGTGAAAACCCTTCTAATCTTGACTCTGAACTTCAAAGATTGCCCAAGTCACTTTCAGAATCTGTAGAAGCTCTTGAGAAAGATGCTGTCATGAGAGATTTAATAGGTGAAAAACTTGTGGTCACTATAAGAGGAATTCGCAAGGTATGTTCCATCTGTACTTTCTGAACAGTATTCTCGAAAGGATGTGAGTAATGCGTTGGAGCCCAAAAAAAAAAAACTATCATTATTTTTACTTGCTTATTTAAGAAACAAAATTTACTTTTGAGGATACTATTGATTTCTTGTTATGGAACAGCATGGCCTTGTTTTGTTTAAACTAGCATTAACATTCCAGCATTGGTTCTTCTCCTCCCCCACTCCCATCCCAAAACAAAGGATCAAATAACGTGCAAATCCCCTTTCCCTGTTTTTTAAAGGGGAGGAAGAGAGATTTCTGGTATTGCATTTTCTCAACAAGTTTCTTATTGCAGTGTTTGAACTATTTAACCTGCTAATTTTGTTACTGCTGCTGATTTTGTCTTGATCTTTTTAGTCCCCTTTGAATTAATTTGTAACATCCAATTAAACTTTATAATTTTGAGCCCCTAGAAACACACACGACTTCATACGCAAATTTTGTGAAGCAAGAAATCTTCTAAAATGCAAAGTAGGATGATGACGTGATGCCTTGTTTTTCAGGCGGAGGTTGCATACTACTCGCAAAATAAAGATGCATACAAGCAACTGATACACCGCTACTGAGGTGACTATTCCTGCCAGACATGAGAGTACGTATGGGATTTGGTGATTCCTTTTCCTGTACAAGCGTAGTCGTCGGTTGACAAAATATTTGAAATATTGAGTAATGAAAATAAGAACAGCAGGTTGGCATGTTAGATCGTCACAACCTGCGTATATGATGGTGTTCTTCTTGTGTTACTGGGCTAGTCTTCTATGATTTCTTTGGTGTTTTTACTTTCAATATTAGCTCAATTTGCATGTAATGCTTTATGAACTTTTTAACTTTTCTGGCAGAAAAAAATAATTTCTCAGTTGAAGTTCATGGTGACCCCATGCATTATTCATTCTGGCGTTTGCTTTCTCATTGTTTAAATAATTAGCTTGATTTTTCATTGCATTTAAGCTATGAGGTTGATCAAGAAATTATGCATCATGGTTTTCGAACATCCTTCAGGTAAATAGATCCGATTGAAGAAGTAAATTGTGTTTTTTTCCTTTTTTTTTTTGGGTGATAAGTGGAGGAAGTCTCTTCATAAATAACAGTTCATTATTTAGCAAATTTTCTTGTGTTCGTGAGGACTTATACTCAGCAATCTTGTATTTTATCATCAATTTCACTGTAGAACCTATGCTTAAAAATAGTTTTACTTCGTTTCATGTACAGTTAGTCATCATTCTTTGTTTCATTCTATCGAGTTATGATTTAGTTAGTTATGTATATATATATATATATATTACTCCACCAACTTGAAAATGTGCATATTCATTTGTACCTGGATAGGACATATTTTCATATAACTTTTCAATTTTTTTTTTTTTCTTTATAAGAGCACTGCATTTACCCCTTTTTTTTTTTTTTTTTTTTTTTTGGGGGTTGAGGTCTCTCAAATGTTTATTGTTTTCAAGTTGACATTATTATTAATTTTTTGAAGGTCTATTCCCCCAAATGTTATATTACCTACATGACTACATTTCATTGGAGTTAGATTAGACAAATAGGACAATAGAAAGTGAATAAGATCGTGAAATAGTCTGTATAATTAAATATAATATGAGATTAATATTTTGTGTTATTTTTTAAGTCTTTAATTATTGAAATATAAAATGAATAAAAAGTTGGCTTATAGGAGATAATTTTGAACTTTAGATTTTGACAAGACAAAAGAAATCCTAAATCCTAAGCTACAAAATACACCATCTCATGAAATGCCATATGCCTTACTTTGAAAAATCAGTCATCATCTATCCAAATGATGCATCTAACCAATCAAAACGGCGAACATGAACGGTTCGATGAACAACATATCCCATCCCCTGTTTTTATACCCCAATCTACATAAATAGTGAATCACCATTAGGGATACATATGTACTGAAAACACTATCAACTTTACATGCATCCATGTACAATCCAATAATGCATCTCCGTACATATAAATTTTGATATTTTTTTTCACGTATATTATTATCTTACTTTATTCTTTTTGAAAATTGAAAAAAAAAAATGATGAAAGACGTAAAACATGCCCCGCCAACCAATTTTTTTTTTGTAAAATTTGTAAGATTTTAAGATTGCACATTTAGACAACTCTTGGCATACACAGATTTTTTTGGAGTGAAAAACACCAAAAATAAAAATTAAAAATTTATTTTTTATTTCACTACATAAATTACGAATTCACAATGCACCTCACTATCTCATTTTATCTCTTTTTATCACTCCAAACGCACTTACTATATTCCTATACATATATGTATATATAATTATAGATTTGTATAAAACAAACTACAAAAGTAAATAAAAAAAAATTAATCAAATCTAATCCTGCCACGCTCAAAATCAAAATAATGAGCAAAATGATCAGTAAAAACAATTTCTTCAGCTTGAGCTATCAATATTACCAACTAAAATTACACAGTAAAAGAACCACCTTATCCTCGATTCCTAGTCTTGTCTGATAAATATATGTAAGAGAGAACAAAACTTGATGGTCGAACAATAAGCCCGACCGGCCTTTGTCGGTTTCTTTTAATTCCCCGAGGCGCAAGATTTTTAGCAACATTGCATTTCTAACAGAATCGAAGCATTTCACATCATAAAATTGGCATAACTGTTAGATTTAGCTCCACACATGCCCATCACTAGTCTTCTTTTGTTTCTTCTTTTTCCTCCTCTCTTCTTTAAACACCGTCGGTGCGTCAACACGTTTTGAATAAAGTGATCGTACTTCAAGTAACTTCGCTTTTGCATCTTGAAAGAGAGTGTCCGACTTTAGTGCCATCAATTGCTAAGATATCAAACAAAGGAAGTGAGGTTCACAATCCCCCAATTTAAGAGGAAAACATGCCAAAAAAGATGATGGGTGAATATGCTCACCTTCAGATGATCCATTGCTGCAAGGTTGAAACCAACAGTGTCTTTGCATTCCTGCGAGAGCGAGAGAGAGAGAGAGAACATTCAATTTGGTAAGCCAAAGAATCGCAGATTCTTTTTTTTTTTTTTTTAAAATAAATAAAGAATCTGCCTTGATTGCAGCAAATGTTAACCAGTGTCTTTTTCTGCAACTTTTTGTAATTGAATAAAACAGAGAGTTCAAAAAACAAACTCTAGCTTTGAATATATTAATTGATGACCGAGAAGCTATGCTATTGTAAAAAGATTGAATATAATGCTTTAGCGCTCAAATTTACTATATTTTCTTTTCTATACACTTGTTCATTTGTCAGATACAGAGCCTGGCTGATTCCAGAAGAGATGATCC
>QLOD02000013.1:4649071-4663485 GCA_003260245.2 Sideroxylon spinosum | reverse complement strand
ATATATATATATATATATATATATTATTTTATCAAGCTTACTGGCGAGTTTTCGAGCCGAGTTTTTCTAAACTCGAGTTCGAGTTCGAATAAACGAATGACAAATCAAGTTTGATTTGAACTCGTTTCAGTCATGAATCGAGCTCGAGTAACTCACAAACAACTTGATTCCTTTTCACCCCTAATCCCAGTACACACTTGATGGGTGTAAATATTTTTTTTTGTCTTAATAATCAATACAATTATAAAACAAAATAATAAGTGTCTCAAATAGTAAATAATAAATAGTTCAGATTATTTAAGTAAATAATATATAATTAAGAAGAATTAAAAGAAAATAAAAAAATTACAAATAGTAAGTACTTAAAGGATACCTAATGTAGGTAAAAATATAAATAAGTGAAATTACGTAAGTATGTATCGGTTATGAAAAAATTAATTTTTAATGCCATTGAAGTATGGATAATTACAGGAAATTAAAGAGTATTTATTGGGAAAAAAAGTTTCAACAAAAAAATTATTTGAAAAAAAAAGAAAAGAAAGATTTCACTGAATCTCAATGTTTGTTTTATAACAGTATAAATGTATGGAAAGTTTATTTATAGAACAAAATTTTTGAGACAACTAATTAATATTAGGGATGAATACACCTACACCCTCCAAAATTTGAACAACTTACATATACCTCTTTTGGTAATTGTGAAACTTTAAAAGGAAAAAAAAAGTTTACTTTGACCCTAAATGTTTGGTAAGAATTGCGAACTTAATCTAAAGTTTAACTTATCTTACATGGATACCCCTAAAGCTATTAAAAATTATTTTCAAACCAAGAGATCATAAGTGTAAAAGATTAGACCAATTCTAATCTATGTTTAAGCCAATGTTAGGTGTGTTAAGAATTATTTAAAACCAAATCTAAGCTTGTGAGTGAGGTTATTTTTAAGGATTATCTAAGACCAAATCTGAGCTTGTGAGTAAGGTCTTTTAAGGATTCAAATTAGAAAATGGCTAATAATAGTAATAGAGGATTTTTATGTCTAGGAGGAAATAGAAAAGAAACTTTTGAACATCAATTTCATGTTTCTGAAATAGAACCAAATAGTTTAAATATTGCTAGAACTTACTTTAAATAAAATCTAAATAAAAATAAATAAAATAAATAATGTAGAGAGTTACCAGGAAACACAAAAACTTTGCTAAAACAAATAGTCAACAAAGACTGTAGAGGTGAAGCATCTAATCTTCAAACAAACCAAGATGATAAAATACATATCTTATATAAAGAAGGAAAAAGAGGATTTGATGAAATCTTAATAGTGAAAAACATTACTAAGCAAAAAACTTATAAAGATTTACAGCCTAATAAAGAAATATTAGCATATTGAAGATCTAGATATAAATAAGAGAATAATGTAAAAGAGAGAGATAAATTACTCAACCATCTGCAAACTTTCTACATCCAACATAAGAACTTATTCAAAAAATATGAATATGTTATTACTTTAGAGATATGAATACGTTCTTACTTTAGACTTTGTCATTGAAAATTCACATTGAAGAATATTGTGTAACCAGCATGGTGAATGATAATGAAGATTCTGAAATTGAAACAACAGTCAATCCAGAATTAGATGAAAAACTAGCAAAAAAAACTAGATAAAACTCTAAACCTAGACAAAAACTCCAGGAAAAGAAAAGTAAGAGTATCAGATCATCTAGAAGAAGATCCAAAAACTAAACCACTTACTGGAAAAAGAACTTCTTTTGAATACATCCATTTAAAAAAAAAAAAAAAAGATGAATCTAGTTCTGATAAGGTTCATGTTAAAGAAAAACATGAATCTAGTCCTTCTAAAAAAGAAGAGCTAAATAAATTTAATGTTGCTGCAAATAGAATATATCTAAGCTAAAATGATATACATCCCAGAGAATGGATACAAGCCATGTCTATTGTAATAATCCATTACAAAAATAGATGGGAAAAGAGAAGATTCCTAAACTACCTAGTAGGAATTTTACAAGGAAATGTTTTGAGTCGACTAAAAGTCTGGGAAGAATCAGAAGAAGGCAAACAGAAAGAAAACTTTCATTTGCCTAAGAAAACATCAAGATAATGATTTCGAAAAAATTCTCTTAAATTTTTCAACACTTGCCAAAAGGTATTTTTGTAGAATAAATAGATACAGATGAATATGAAAAAGAGGTGGAATATGCTTTATCAAAAATAAAACTTTGCGATATCTATAAATATACAAATTTTGTAAAGTTATATCAAAAATTCTTCTGGATGTTAAACCAGAAATTATGACTCAAAAATCAGTTTTTCCATAAACTCCCAACCCTATGAGATGAAATGTGTGAAAAATAATATTCAGAGCACTAATAAAAAATTGGTAGTTTTGATACACAAGAATTAAAGATAAGCTTTAGTTATAAAATAATGACCGAGTATTGTCTTAAAAAAAAGCCTAAAAAAAGTAAAAAGATCAGTTGTCAAAAACAAATGAAGGAAAAGCTTATTGTGACAAAATCTTAAAAGAAAATTAGGAAGTTGGATGATCTGTAAATAAACCATTGCACAGACACAAGAACAAACACTTTAAAGTTAAAAAGTAGAAATTTGGAAGTAAAAGAATATTTCCAAAAAAGAAATATGTTAGAAAATTCAAGAAAAAAACTTCGGAAATAAATCATTTAAAATTTGCATTTGCTATTTTTGAATTGAAAAATATCATATAGCACCTAATTGTTCAAAAGGAACAATACGATAGCCAAATTTCTAGAAGAAAAAATAGATTCTGAAGAAGATATTTTATATGAATTAGAATCTGTTTATTTGGATTCTTCAAACGAAAGTCAATAATTCATTTTCATGATGCAGGAAATAAATCCTACTAATAAAAAATTAAAAACTTTTAAACTTATCCTTGAAATGAATTAAACTCAATTTGTTTGAGAGATATAGTTAAAGAAAACATGATTATTGAAAATGAAAAATTGATCAAATATAAAGATCTTAAAATAGAATATCTTTACAAAAAATCTAAATTTAAATTTAGTATGCCCAACACTTCTAAAGATGCGAAGGAATAACAGAGGCAAAATCCTCCTCTAATGGGCTAGTTTAAAAAAAATTTGATAAAAAAAAATTACGAGACTTAAATAAAAGTGTCATGAGGTAAGATTTGTTCACATTAGTAAAATCCAAATAGAGATTAGACCACTATTCAAACTTGGAGTGGACTTATCAATCCTATGTGTAGTTATAGATAAAAGATTTTATGACTCTGTTCAATCACTGATAAGGGGAATATACTTGAATTTGGTTTTTGGGGAAATCATCTTTAGAGTTAAACAAAATTTTTTATGTCTATAAATGATAAAAAAATTCAAGACACTTTAACGATGAGAATTTAAACTCAAAATATCAAGATGGACAGTAATATAAATGATTTAAATTTTTTTTGAAAAGCTGTTCATCAATTAACCAGTGATACTGAAATCAAATCTAGATTTATCAATATAAAGGATTTGAGAATACCTAAAGAATCGGTATTTGAAAACTTTCCGAGAGATTAACCAGAATCTTCTTATAGATTAATTGAATTTTAATTATCAGAAAATGCACTCTACTTCAAAAATAACAAGTTATCTGTAAGTAAAAATTCATTCAAAATAGATAACTTCAAAAACAATAAAGAAAGTTTCTCAAGCTCAAATAGCTTTAAGAAAGAAACTAGATTATGAATATTCCAAGTTTCAATTTTCCTTGGACGTTCTTCTGATGAAGAATAACAACAATCCATAACTTTTAAATAACTAAATATGGATTTAGAAATAATATTTTTTTTTGTAACCAAAATAAGAAAAAATATTGTTATATTAAAGTCACATTTGAATTGAAGGCCATAAACCATATAGCCTATATGCTTTGGTAGATATTGGAGATACTAATACGATATGTCAACTAAATGCCATACCTAAAGAGTATTGGATTCAAATGAAAAATACTGTCTTAGCAAAAAATGCTAATGACACAGCATCTATAATGGACTTCAAAACAAAAGATATTATAATTTCTATGAAAACAACTAAAGGTAAAAAGGCCTTTAGAATTCCAAAAATATTGTGTTTTCATTTGATGCATGGAGATACACTTTTAGGAAATAATTTCCTAACTTAATATTATCCCATAAATGTATCTCATGATAATGTAACCTTAACTGATAGAAACAAATTTTATCAAATTCCTTGATTAAAAACACATGATTCAATATATAGTAAATGATTTGTGCCAGTCAAGTGTGGTAATAGCAGTACAATTTTAACAAATCCATTACAAACCATTGATGAATAGATTGGGTTTATAACAAGTTAAGCCTACATTTCTCTAAAAGTCCTTTAATATTATGGGAAAAAGCTCCTAGATATTATCATCTAAAACTAAAAAATGAACAAAAAACCTATGGTCTATACCAAACAAGATACTGACGAATTTTAAGTTCAAATAAAAGAACTTCTGAATAAAAAGCTGATAGAATCAACTAAAAGCCAACATTACAGCCCTGCTTTTCTTATGATGAATCATAGTAAATAAAAAATAGGAAAGCTACGATGGTCATTAATTATAAAAAATTGAGTGAAAATCTGATCATTGATGGATGTTTTATTTCTAGAAAAGAAGTTTTAGTAACTCAAACAAGAGGTGGTAAATATTTAAAAAGTTTGATTGAAAATTAGGTTTTTGTTAAATTAAGCTTATAGAAAAATCAAAACTATTAACTACTTTCTCTTTACCATATAGCCATTACGAACGGACAGTTTTACCATGTGAAATTTGTAATGCACCATAAATATTTCAAAGATAGATGTATGATATCTTTAAAAACATTAAAGATTTCTGTCTTGTCTATATAGATGATCTATTAATTTTCTCTAAAAAGAGAGAAGAACATAAACATTATTTAGAAATAGTTTGCAAAAATTTTCTTGATAATAGAATAATTATCTGTACAAAAAATTAAGGAAGAAAAAGAAGAAAATTGATTATTTGGGTATTGTGATCAGATCAACAGGAATTGTATTACAATCTCAAATAATCACAAAAATTAAAGAATTCCCTTAAAAATTTAAGACTCTAAAAGACTTATAAAGTCTTCTTGATTTATTAAATTATGGGAGACAATTTGCAAAAGGACTTTCAAAGTGGAAAGAAATTGAATGGAATAAGAAAGATTTAAGGAGATTAAAAGAAATCAAAACCTTGTTTAAACCTAATTTAAAAGTTTATTTTCCAACAGAGGCGCTATTTGGAGTTAAAAAAAAATATAAAACTCTACATACATCTATAAACACAAATCGCAAGACTGTAAAATTTAAATTTTTTACTCACTGCGTAAAGCACAAGACACTAATTTTTATAAATTTATATAACTTCAAACACACCTAGAATCTGATATCTTAATTCTAGATATAGATGTCTCAGAAAATTTTTGGGAAGTTCTCCTGAAAACAGTAAAAATAAAAAAGAAGTCTGAAAATGAAAATATTCTTAAAATTCTTAAAAAACAAAATTTTTTTAAGAATTAATAAGTGGATATAATTCTGATAACTTCAAATCAAATGAACTTAATTATATTATTTTTAAAAAGGAACTCTTAGCCGTAAAAGTGCTATAAGGAAGTTTCAAATTTATTTAGCTCCTATTAAATTTTTTATAAGAATATATAATCAAGTGGTTAAAAAATTTCTTAAGAAACAAAAAATAGAGATAATCCTAGAAAAATTAGGTGGTCCAATTATATTTCTTAATATTCATTTGAAGTTGAACATATTGAATCCACTAAAAATGTTCTTGCAGATTATCTTAGTAGACATCTAGACAGATATTAAGATTAACAAAATTCTTTATACTGTAGAAATCTATAGAATGGTTAAATAGGGCTGAGATGTCCAGGGCAATCAACTCTAAGGGAAAATAAGTAGAAGTTAAACAAGTTGAAAACACTTTTTTTAGGAAAACATTTCAGAACAGTTTACCTTAAGAAAGCTACGCTCAATCAAAATAAGCTATACCAGACTTCTTCAATTCAGGTTTGGAGAACAAACTCTATTATTCCCGGAATAAAATATAAAAAAGCCATATTTCAAGCAATAATTATGAATCCCACAAAGTAATTATAGGAATAGCATATAAGCTAAAAAAGCTCCAGGACAAATTTAATAAATTGAAAGAATTGTCAAAACTTAATTTTGAAATTTCATTATTCGATTACCAAAGAATTTCTTAAATTCGACAAATTATGAAAATTTTAGAAATTTCTACTGATAATGCTCATTTTGAAAAAGTCAAAAGAACTAAGTTATGAAGAGATTAAACAAGTCCTTCATTGAGCTATATTTTCAATTATTAATAAATATATTAATGGTTAAAGGATTAAACCCATCCTTCAAGAATTTTCTAATTAACTAAATTGAACCTATTTTTCATATTAGAAAAATTCAATTTGACATTCAATTACATAAATGGAGGTTCAAAGCAATTGATTGGGATTTGGTAAAAAAAAAAAAAAAATCATCTTCAACCCGTTGAAGGCAACCGTCTACCAAGATTTTTCAACACTTGTCAAAACCATGATCAGAAAAATTTCCTATGGTTTTAAATGAAAATCCATGGCATTTGAAATTTATACTTCTATGGGATGGCAATACAATGAGAGATTTAATGAGTCTTATCAGATCTAGAAATTTAGGGAAATTTTTTTTTTTGACAATTACACTTCCTCTAACCTAGCGGAAGTAGAGGTCACTTTAGATGAACAAATTTTTTTTTGGCCATGGGTAGAACTAGTTTATAATCTCAAGATTTTACAAAATATGCCAGAAAAACATATGGCTACTAGTGGCAAAAGGTTATTTGTATCTTCTGTACCATTAATATTTTGAGCTACTGAAAATCAGAAAAGTGAGGCATTAGAGTTTTTAAACAAAATTAGTCAGATAGAAGTTAGTACATCAACTGAGATAGTAATTTATCTCAATGATCTTTACGAAAAATTTGAAGCAAAAATGGAGTTAGAAGCTGCATTCTCAGCTGAAGAAGCCGAATCAAAGCAAAATTATTGGGCTAAGATAGATGAAGATGAGCAGCACAATATCAAGAACATGATAGAAGGCTAACGGAAGTTACATCATCACGAAATTGTAATGGATCAACCAAGAATGCTGTCAACAGAAAAAGAATAAAATATTTTCAGAAACGGGCTATAGACGACAATACTTTTATCCAGCACACGACAGAACCCATGTGAATAATATGTGAAGGAATTTACTTTAAACAAAAGCAATTCCACAATTGTACGATGTTGGTTGTCTTTTTACTTTTCAGATTTTTTTTCTTATTTTTTATTATGTAATATTTTAAGTCCGGATTTCAAATTTGTCTCTTGTGTCTATATAAAGGAAAATTTTTATAAGAGAAAGGCACGGAAAAATAGAACGCTCTCTTCTCTTTCTAAGTCTTTTGTTGTCTGTAACATTTCTTATGTAATATTGAGTGTTATTAATAAAGTTAGTGTGTTTGTGTGTAAATTTTTTAGTGTTTTAAGTGTTTTTATTTAAATGGTATCAGAGCCCTAGACGGATCTAAGGATAATTTCCTACTCCATGAAGGTAAATATCATATGAACAATGATACTAGAAATTATCTTATCTATTTAAATTCTTTTGAATCTTTTTCCACGTATATACGTAATTATTTACTGACAGAAAAAAAAATAAAGGGTCTGAGAAGAAAAAAGTTATTACATGATCATTCTGAGTTGAAACAATAACAAAAATATTTGTAGTGAAACATCTTTCACAATCCTTGGAATGCTTCAAGAAATACTTTAATTTCCATATATAATTTTTATTTAAAGTAATAGATTTATCAGTTAGTTGTGAAGTTGATTAAGAGACAAAAAATATTATATATATAAAAGCTAAAATATTAAGAAGTTTGTATAGGCTTTAAGGGAATGTTCTACAATTATTAGTGATTTATAAGGTTATATTGTAAATATTTATGAGATCCATCATGGTCCCTATGGATATAGTGTGATTTTTAAAAGTTATGGGGCTACAGGAGGTGTAAGTGTAACCATTTAAAATGTTTAGGGAGTGTTAGCGTGATTTACCATTAACACTATAATATATGTGAAATATTTAATTATATTGAATTTATATAGGTGATTATTTACGTTATAAAATTTTAAACGCGGAAGGTGTGAAAAATAGTAAAATTATTGAATAATGTATCTTGCTTTATAGTGCGTCTGAAGTATCGAAAAATAACGAAAAGATATAATTTGGGTAATTTTTTAGCATTGGCATGCAGTTACTAAACCTTATTTTTTCAAAGATAAATAATAAAATTTTTTTGACTTTTAAGTTAATTGTTTGGAGAAAGAAATAGTCCAAACAGTTTTTTTGACTCCGTCAAAATGATTTTATGTTAGAATTTATTAAAAATCATTGAAATTTTTTTAAAATTTATAAAAAAATCATTGGAGTTTGTAAAATTTATTGATATTTGTAAAAGATTTATTGAAGTTTATGAAAATTTATTGAAATATATAAATATATATAAGTTTATAAAAATTTTACAAAATATAAATAATACAAAAATGTATTATATAATTTTAAAATTTTCAAAAGAATTTAAGGCCTTGTTTGGGCAACCAACCAAAACTAAAATTTACCAAAAGTTACAAAAAATTTATACTTTTTTCCAATAAAATTTTGCTACTTGTCACTTTTATATCAAATCTTTGTATTTATATTGTACTTTTTTACCAACTTTTTTCTACCAAACATCCCTTAAGTATTTTTTTAGAGTTTTTCTATCATGTGCGAAACGCTCTTGTTAATGAACTTGGGGGCGCTACAATAATTTCATACTGTTACGGCTACAGTAAGATCAAAACGATACCGTTCTACTTAAGTAGATTTAAATAAAACAACATTTTTTAAAAGTAAAAATACTAAAATGATATCGTTTTGACATTATTATAACTATAACAGTAATTACTGCAGCCTCCCTCTGTGATTTTTTTTTGGTTCTATGGAGGTACTCTTAACATTTTATCAGAATACTGTTAATTTTAAAATATTTAGAAAAATACCGTTAGTAAAGTAAAATATCGTGGTTCTTTGCCACCTCACATCTCCTTCTCTATTTTCCATTTTTTACACTTGAACCCTACCCAGCCCCTCTTTTCCTCTTCTTCTTCTTCATTTTAAGCAAAATGTCCTCCTCCTTCTTCTTCTTCATCATTTTTTACCACAGGTCCTCCTCCTTCTTCTTCGTTTCAAGCCGCAGTAATTGAATAAGCTCCCAAAGTCTCCTTTCCAACTCACCCACCTCGCCGGAGAAGCTCACCGGTTGGGCTGTTCTTGTGATACTATACCGGTACAATACTGGTACTGTCTTTGTCTATTTTGGTGTATGAGAAAAAGTACCGGTACTGTTTATACCGAAACAGTACCGGTACTGTTTCGGTATATGAGATTTTTGTGATACTGTTTTCAAATATATAAGAAAGAATATCGGTACTGTTTATACCGAAACAGTACCACAAAGACCTCGGTACTGTTTTGGTATAAACAGTACCGGTATTCTTTCTCATATACCAAAACAGACAAAGACCTCATATACAAAAACAGTACTACAAAAACCTCATATACCAAAATAGTACCGGTACTGTCTTTGTTTGTTTTGGTATATGAAGTCTTTGTGGTACTATTTTGAAACAGTAACGATACTCTCTGTTTTGAAACAGTAACGGTACTCTTTCTCATATATTTCAAAACAGTACCACAAAAATCTCATATATTAAAATAGTACCGGTACTGTTTCGGTATAAACAATATTGGTTTTTGTGGTTATGTTTTGGTACCAAAGACATGACTTTCGAAAATCGTTGACGCAAAATGAAGAAGAAGAAAAAGGACTTGCGACGTGAAATGAAGAAAAAGGGCCTGCGGTTTGAAATAAAAAAGAAGAAGAAGAAGGGTCGTATAGGGTCTAAGCGTAAAAACCAAAAAGTAGAGAAAGAAATGAGAGCTGGCAAAGAACATCCCAACTGGTGAGTTTCGTCGGTAAGTGGGTGAGTTGGAAAGGAGATTTTGGGAGCTTACCTAAGTATTGCGGCTCGAAACGAAGAAGAGCAGGGAGGACTTGCAGCGAAAAATAAAGAAGAAGAAGAAGGACATTCTGTTTGAAATGAAGAAGAAGAAGAAGAGGAGAAGATGGGCTGGATAAGATTTAAGCGTAAAAAATTAAAAAATGGAGAAGAAGAGGTGAGCTAAAAAAAACGTAATATTTTACTCATTAACAATACTTTACTAAATATTTTAAAATTAACAGTGTTTCGATAAAATACGAAGGATACATCCGTAGACTAAAAAAAAAAGTCTCCCTCCGTCGCTTGTTAATGGCCATAGAATTGAATTGGAGGCGTATCTTTCACAATTATTAGTATAAGACAAACATTTAAAAAGCTACTGGATCTTTCCGAATAAAGGACAACAGCGTAATAGTAATACTACGACAGATGCACCGTAATGATAACGACTTATATAATCCATCAGTTTTTTTTTTTTTGGGGTAAGTTATGTTATTATCCATCAGTTGCTTGCCCGTGTGAATAACCATGGCTAATTGAGATAAAAGTCAAAAAATCAAAATAAAAAAAATATTTAATTTGTACTGAAACAATAATTTTCATTACAAAATTTTATAATCTGAATCTTTGTATTCGTTTGGTGTGTTGTGAAATATTAAAAAATATTTAAAAATATAAAAAATATCTATAAATTATTTATTTTTTTATATTATCTTATGAATTACAAACTCATAAATTATTTTATTTTTTGTTATTTTAAACATCCTATTAATTATCATTCCATATAAGAAGCTAAAATGAGTCGAGTTTATTTCTAGCCGTTGAAGCTTGATTCTTGAGTGTAATGAGATTGAACCAAGCTGAATTTATGATTTTTCATAATCAAGTTTGAATTTAAATTTAAAGAGATTTAGTTCAAAAGTTCGTGAACTAACTCGATAAAATTCTATCTATATGTATTTTAATATTTTTATTTTTCAAAAATATTTTTATAATATTTTAAATAAAATAATATTATTTTAATCTAATTAAATTATTCACATATCAATTTTAAATTTAAATTTTTCTTTAACAATTGAATTGGAACCTGCTCATACTCAAACTCAATCTAAATGGTTTCGATCGAGTTCGAATAAATTAAATTTCAATTTATTTTTATTCACTTTATTTATGCGAATCATATATATATGCATATATATAAATTTATTACCAATATATCAGTGTTAATTATTTTAAAAGTAATGTTATTTTACTTAAAATATATATATATATATATATCAAAAAATTCAACCGATATGATATTTTTAATGAACTTAAAAATATAAATTTAAAAAAAAAACTATATTTTATTAAACTTTTGCGCGGTAATTCCATCTTTCATAAGCACGTTTATGATAACATTTTCAACCGGTTATTGCCGGTCATCATAATCTTGAAACTGATAAAGTAGCCAGCCACGTGGAATGCATGGACTAGTCTCAGTGAGCATTTGTATATATAGATATAATATGTATATATATATTATTGAGCATTTGTATTTGATAATAATATTGATCGGACAATGAGGCGAGTCTATCTTATCCGCCAGCGGATTGTCGTCGGTGGCCGGGCCGAGGCGACCCACCCGGACGCCCTCAGGGCGGCGCTGGCCGAGTTCATCTCGACCCTCATCTTCGTCTTCGCTGGAGAAGGGTCTGGGATTGCGTTTAACAAGATCTCGTTCATCGGCGAAACCACCCCGGCCAGTCTCCTCGCTGCCGCGGTTGCCCACGCCTTCGCGCTGTTCGTCGCCGTCTCCGTCTCCGCTAACATCTCCGGGGGCCACGTCAACCCCGCTGTGACTTTTGGAGCGTGCATCGGCGGCCACATCACCATCCTACGCGGCCTCCTCTACTGGATTGCCCAGTTGCTCGGCTCCACTGTGGCTTGCTTGCTCCTCCGCTTCACCACCGGTGGAATGGTGAGTTTATCAGTGCCCTCAAACCTTATCTAATACCGTTACTTCAGCCGTAATGTACGTTTCCCTTGCAAATAATTTTATTTAGTTTGTCTTAGGCAGAGAGATCTGTTTGGAAAACCTTACAGAGAAAAGCAGCTATAATTTTGGTAAATTACATTTGCTATGCTTGAGATTTGATGAAATTTACGCAGTATTTACAGATGGAAGCAAATCAAATTATTCACGAGCTATTTGATTTTGATTAGTAAAAAATTCAGTTCAAACTCGATTCGTGACTAAAATAAATTTGAAATCTAATTTAATTTATTATTTGTTTTAAATTTAAAATTTGAGTTCGAACCTAAAAAAATTCGATTCGAAAATCCACGAGTAAACTCGATAAAATAATATATATATATATATATATATATATATTTTTTTTAATAATATTTTTATTATATATTTTTATAATATTCTATTTTATTATATTCAAAATAAAACGACGTCGTTTTATTTTGATCGAGTTATTTGATTTTATTTACAATTTAGGGCTTGTTTGGTAATATTTTGTTTTCAATTTTTAATTTTTGCTTTCATATTGTTTTTGGAAAATTGAACGGGAAAACTCATTTGATAATTTTTTTTTTAGTTTTTAATTTTTAAAAAAGTGAAAATGATTTTTAAAATTTTTAAAAATTATGAAAATATAGAAAATGTATTCTCTTAAATTTTTATTTTGTTATACAAACACTATAGGTTATAATCATCAACCACTTCCCATTTGTTAGTCACCACCGTTTCCCATAATATATTATTTTTATTTATATAAATATATTGAATTAAATTAAATTAATAATCAATTTAATATATTAATTATATATAAATATATTAATTAACTAAGTTATATTAATTATAATTTAATTAGTTAAAATAATATAAAATTGTTTATTAAATTATTTTAATAAATAATATAATAAATTATATTTAATATTTTTATTGAATTAAATTATTGTTAATAAAAAACTAATTAAATAATCACATTTAATTAATTTAAATTCAATTAATTATTTAATTAATTAAATTAATATGAAAATAAGTTAATATAAATTATTTTTAATAAATAATATAGTTAAATTTTATTGAATGTATTTCATTTTTATTGAATTGAACTATTTTGAAAAATAATATAATTAAAAAAATTAAATTTAATAAATCAAATTAATTAATTAAATCAAATTATTTTAAGATAATTAACATAAAATATTTTATTAAATTATTTTTAAAAACTAATTATAATAAATTATGTTAAAATATATTTTATTTTTATTGGATTAAATTATTTTAATAATTAACGTAATAAAAATAATTGAATTTATTGAATTTAATTAATTAGCAATTATAACTACCAACTAACAATATCATCACCAAACTTGTTTATATACATATATATATTTTTACCATGAAAATGAAAACTAAAAGTAAAAAACTAAATATAAAGACTGAAAACTGAATATAAAAATTGAAGACAAAAACTTAAAATTTTAATTCTCTAACCTAAGAAGAATGGATTAGAATAATAATCTATTTATATATATGCACACATATTAATTAAAATATATATATTTTTTAAAAAAATAAGTTGAGTCATAAACAAATGGGTTTGATATCAGTTCATAAATTTGTATTTAATCGTATTAAACTCAGTCGTATTCAATCCATTTTTTAAATGGATAGATTTGAGTTACCTTTAATTAACTTTTAACTCATTTTTTAAACTTATCATTAATCCGTTCATTTTGCCGCCCTTATAAGAGGGTAGATATGACAATTTCAAATTTTGTTGTAATTGAGGGGATGTTTAGAGCTCTACAAAATTTTAAAAATATTTACAAATCTCGAATTATGAAAATCTCCACAAGTTCCTCTAAAATGTTTTGCACAAAACAATTCAAATGAATCCTTTTATAGTTAATGTCTATTAGATTGTAGTTTTTAGTTACATTTCAAACATCAAAAATAATTGTCAAATTATATATATATTTTTAATTTCTTACAATTTGTAGAGCTCTAAACAAACTCGTAATCGATGTTAAGAGTCCATAAATCACTGTTTGCTAAAATCTGAAATGATTATCGATTAAGTGTCAAGATTTTTAATTGGGAATAGTTAGGAAGCCTAAATGATCATATATAGGTGGGAGGCGTTTAGAGATACGATTTTTAGTAATTTTTTATATTTTTTATTATAAGTTACTAGTTGTAATTTTTGGTATGTTTGGTGAAGTAAGTAGTAATTTTGTGTAACTTTTG
>QLOD02000013.1:4537082-4550394 GCA_003260245.2 Sideroxylon spinosum | reverse complement strand
TATAGTTACTACATTTACAGAGAGAGATGGAGATCGATAAAGCAATTAGAGAAAGCGATGACCGAAGGCTGAAAACAAAGTACAATAACGCCATCTATGTCATTCGAAGAGCTCTCGCTCTCTACTCGTGAGTTCCACATCTCTTATTTGTTTCTTTCTTCCGGATACCTTGAAATGCATTCTTTGGTTGTGAATTGGGTCTTGAAGTGGTTTTAGAATTTTTGTTTATTTATTTATTTTTCACACACATATTGTGTAGTTTCTTTACGGCGATTTGCGATCTACTTGGTTAATGTGAAAATCAATCCTTGCATATATCCACTGTATTAATCAATTGTCTTTTTTTTTTCTTAAAAAGCGAGCAGTTTTTGAATTTGAAAAGGATATTACTCTTTGTATGGGTGAAGGGTTAGTTGATGTTTTGGAAAAGTTATGAACTGAAAGTGAAAATGGATCACTAGGGTTTATTTAATTCCCTGGTTATTTTTCATAAAACAGTTGTTGTTTATTATAAGATCAATGCACACACTTCCAATTTCACTAGGACTACAGTTTCGTAATTTAGCAGTTTTAGTTTTCTGTCAATCCTGAATCTTTTATATCCCGCTTATTTTCAAGGTTGGCTTTGGGAAATCTCAAACTAGCAGTCTTTGACCTCTGTGGGTCTTTCTATTCTACTGTTAAGCTTCCCATGACACATTTATATCAAAATCTCAAGTTGTATATAACATTTATGATCTTCTTATGGAAAATGAAAATTTAAGTGTTTGATTGTATTTATAAATTTGATATAAAGGGAGTTGGTGCTAATTATTTAAGGAAAATTGCTCAAATATAATTTGTTAGTTTAGATAGGGATTTTGTTATGGATTTGAGTGGTTTAACATAATTAATTATGATGGATTTGAAATCATCATAGAATAGTGGTTATTTTTGAAATCCTTAACAAGAGTAGCTTCACCATTTTCAGAAGAAGTGACACCTCTACTGTAGTTTTGAGTTGAGTTAAGCTAGCAATATAATCCTAGTTTTGTGTAATACTACGTATCATATTTTTGTTTTGGATCATGCTGATAGCATACACATTGAGAAGCAAAATGCTCTTAAATAGTTGTTCTTTTAGCTTTTCCTTCTGAGCATTGGCATATAGTGCTATAAGGAAGAGGAGGGTCATCCGGTTTTTATTTAATCTTGTCCAATGTACCACTTAATGATAGTTTTACTTGTTATCATCCATCTGTGGTAAAGTCAGTCTGTGACTTTGAATTGCTTTTGTTGAACAGTATTGAAGAAGTTGCCTTTAGCTTCAATGGAGGAAAGGACTCAATTGTAAGTTCTCATACCTGGGTCTAACCGAGTAACCCATCAATTATTTTTCCCCATTGTCTTGACTTGTTATTCAATAAATTTTCATGGGTGTTTGTAGGTTTTGCTACATCTGCTCCGAGCTGGTTATTTTTTGCATCGAGCAGAACAAAGTCATTCCAAATGGGATCTCACTGATCATGAACTCACATTTCCAATCCGGACCATATATTTTGAGAGCTCCTCCGCCTTTCCTGAAATCAACTCGTTCACTTATGAAACAGCCACTACGTAAGACAATTATTTTCTCCTTCTCTTTCTTTTTTCTTATTATTTCTATTTTGTGTTTCTACTGTAGTCCTATTTTTTTATGCGATAATGAAAAGTATTATGTTCTAGACATATTCTATTATGGAGCATTTAGTTATTGATGAAACTTATTTGTGATCGAGCAGTTATGGTTTGCAATTGGATATCATTCGTCTAGATTTCAAGTCTGGTTTGGAGGATCTCCTAAAGGATAAACCTATCAGAGCTATTTTTCTTGGTGTTCGCATTGGTGATCCTACTGCGGTACAGTACTGCACTTTTAAATCTCCTGAATCACTAAATTGTTTTAATTTTTTCATAAGCTCTTAGAGGCTTAAAAGCGAGGGATGTTACCATTGTTTGCAAATCATTGTCTTGCAGATAGGCCAAGAACAATTCTCTCCTAGTTCGCCAGGGTGGCCACCTTTCATGAGAGTGAATCCAATCTTAGACTGGTCATACAGGTCTCTGCTGTTCTATGAGATTTACATGCAGATATTGATGCACAACAATAGTGAAGTTTTTTTTTTTTTTTTTTTTTCCTGGCAAACATTGAGGGTAGCGTGGGTCCTTTGGTAGCAGATACTAATTTATTCATTTGCTATGTAAGTAGACCAAACAATAAAAATGGCTAAAAGTTAAAGTTAAATTATCACTAATCAATGTAATCATCAAGTTTGTAATTACTTCTCTGAGCAATATTAGGAGCTAGAGTGCCAGATAGTTTCCTTTATACCAAGTCCCCCCTAAACCCCCAACCAAAAAAAAAAAATGGCACGCGCGCACACACACGCACACAAAAATAAAATAAAATAAAAATCATATTGGGGTTGTTTCAAGCAGTGAGCAAAATTTTGCACAGCTTTGATTTTTCTGACTTCTTCGTACAGCTTGGGTCTTGCCTTTTATTTGGCACTTAATAAATTTAATGAGGTATAACGGTTAATTTGCTATTGTAATTGCTCTCAGCTGCAAATGTTGCAGCATACACTGCATTGGTTTGTTTGGGACATTTAATTATTTTTTTGGTAACTAGTTGTTGTTTCAATGTATGTATCATGCCCTGCTTGTAGAGAGATTGGAGATGCTATTTCTTCCACCTTGTTTTTCACTTTCTCACTTTTGTTAAATATAAGGAATTAATTTGTTTGTGTTCATTTGACAGAGATGTATGGGCATTCCTTTTAACTTGCAACGTTCGATACTGTAGTCTGTATGATCAAGGGTAATCATTCTTTTGAACGGCTTGGAAAATTCTTCTACATGATTGTTCAATTTTTGTTGTTGTGTTCGTTTGATTTTTGATGCAACGTATTTCTAAGTTGCTTTTTGAAGTTAAACTGGTTTCTACATTTTGATCTAAAAATTAAGATTTTGTTAATTCTCATGTTCACAGTTATACTTCAATTGGTAGCATACATGATACAGTTCCAAATGCATTATTGTGCATCAACAGTTCTGACAATGGCAAAGAAAAATTTAGACCTGCATATATGCTTTCTGATGGACGACTAGAAAGGGCAGGGAGAGCAAAGAAGTATTCTCCTCCTGTTTCTGGACATTGTCCTGCCATTGGCAATGGCTTAGAAAGTGTGGATGCGCATGAAAATGGCATGCATGCAGCTTCAATTATTGCTGTGGGGGACGAGATTCTGTAAGTTCCTTGTTATTGCACTAATCAAAAAGAAGTAGTAGTAGTAGTAGTAGTAATAATAATAATAATAATAATCATATGCTTTACTTTAGCTAATGATAAGTTTGCTCGATTATAACCTAAAATTATGTGCTTGAAATATGTAAATAACATTAAAGGAATAAGTGAGCATATTTTGCCTTTCTAAATTAATATACATTTGTGGAAGACTTGTGAATTAAATTGTTACCAAAATTGTATACTTTAAAATCTAGTGCTAAAGTTTTGAGATTTATCATCATCATCATCATGGAAGGTGGGTGATTTAGGAGATGTGATGGAGCAAAATGTTCAATAATAGAAATTATTTTGTAAAAGTATTGTAGTTGGTTCTAGGTAATTTTTATTTGGTAATTTCTCGATAGAATAAAATCTGGAATTGATTTCTATCAATTATGTGATCATTGGGAAGTAAATAATTCCTAGGATCATGCAAATATCTCAATTTTGCTGTTTTGTGAATTTCAGGATTCTTGAGTTTCCCATATTATTAATAGGGCTAGGGTAATTCTCTTTAACTAGTCCTTCCAGCTGCTTGACGTCTTAGTTTTGATTGAATAATATTATTATTTTGAGAATTACTTCTTTGTTATTTTGTGGATTAAAACCCTCTTGTCTTGGGTTTGTGTTCAGCTAATATGATAACTAGTAGCCTTGTGTTTTGGTTGAACAATATCAAGCTCACTTTGTTTCCATTCTTAGTGGGCATATATTTGGTGGCTAATGTAGTAGTCAGTTCTACGATTATTGGTGATGTCCCTTGGGTGATATGCAAACTAGATGTTGAAAAAGTATATGATAATGTCAATTCTGGTTTTCTATTGGACTACTTGAAAAGGATGAGGTTTGAAGAGAGGTGGGGAAGATGGATTTGGTAGTATATTTCCAGAGTGAAACTTTTAAAGTTCTAGCAAATGGGGCATTAGCAATTTTTTATATTTCAAGGGCCTCTGTCAAGGAAATTGCTCTCCCATCATCTATTTATTCTTGTTATGAAGGCCTAGAGCAATTTGATTGGGAGGGCCGTGAAGGGAGTTGTCTTGAAAGGATTTGAAGTGGGTCAAGAGGAATCATAGCTTGGGGCATCCCCCCTTCTCATGTGTAGATGGAATTATCATTTTTTATGGGATAGATACCAATCAATTAGGTTATCTATCTTTGGTGTGTATTGCAATGTTTTGAGGCAGTAGGTACGGATTGAAGGTGAATCTGAAAAAATTGGGAGCTAATTCACTTGGGTAAGCTTCAAACAGGCATGGCTGGTGGCAATTTTTGGCTATGGGGCTACTCACCCAGGGTTCAAAGCATCAACTAAGATAGTCAATATCTTGTTTTCTGGGCTCGGTATCGTGAGGGACGACGCCGAGCTCTCAGTCCAAGTCAATAATTATTACCAAAACTGTGTAAATCGGTTTCTCGCGGACGTAATAATTTGAGATATTAGCGGTACTCTGAGATATGGAGAAATCACAATGATATTTAGGTGATGTCAACGATGTAGAGGAGAGTTGAATATAAAAAGGGAATAAGATTGACCCAAAAAATCCAGATCTGGAGCAGAGTGCAAGATATCTAATCTGTTTTCGTCAGATCTGATCTCATTAGTCGCAAACAACCTCACCAGAGTTGCCGCCGTAGTAGCAACCGCTATAGCCGTCGCCAACGTAACTGCCGCCTTCCCAAAGTTGCCGGTGTTTGTCACCGTCCCTCTGTCACACAGGATCATCGAAGATTGGAAGTCTCTGTCAGATCGTCACCAAAGACTACAGGAAGAAGTCACTATTAGATCGTCGCCAAAGACTACAAGTCATCCTCGCACGGGATGTCGATTGTCGCCCAAGATTAGAAGTTTCTTTTACCTTTTTTTCCCTTTTTTTTTGTAGTACCTTCCAATTCTAACTTTTTAATTGTTCTTTTTACTTTTTCCCCCCTTTAGTATATAGAAAGCTTCTCTTTTTACTCTTCTTTTACAATTTGCTTTTACTTTACTTTTAATGTTTAGTAATTAAGATTTTCATTAAATATTTAATAATGACTTTCTTATAATTAAAAAAAAAATAATTACTGTTTCTTTCCAATATCATTTGGATAACAACTTATTTAGAAAAGGTAAAATAATAACATATGAAAAAGGTAATTACAAGTTTGGCAAGCTTATAATTACTGTTTCTTTCCAATCTCATTTGGATAACAGCTTATCTTAAAAAATGTTTTTTTCTTCACAAATTGCTGTGAGATTTTGTTTTTAATAATGACTTTCAAGCCATTGATGTTAACCATTATTCAATCAATTTATAATTATTTTTAATGAAATACATTATGAAAATATAAGCTTGTAATTTTAATTACTAAATAGTTATAGTTTTTTACAAATCAAATTATTAAATTATAGTAACTATAGTGATTAATATATTGTTAGTCATATCAGTTAAAAAAAGTACTGCACTCCTATTTACTATATAACAAGATTCAGTAAAAGAATACAAACTATTATTGAATAGTTGATTGGAAAAAAAAATAGTACTCTATAATTTCATAATTTTTTAATTTTTTTATGAAACGAATTATGAAAATATAAGTATTATAAAATAATTACTCAAGTACATAATTTTTATTATTTAGAATCTTTAGAAATTTTCAATTAGTCTTTTGTTTTTTTTTTTAAGTTAAAAAACACTAAAAGTTGCGTATCATCCGAAACCGCACTGCAATGCAGTGACCACATTGAGATTTCACGAGCTGATACGGCAATTGTGACCGTAACTTTGATCCATGTACTTACTTGTTAGGAGATTTGGGATTGGAATTAGAGAGGTGAATGTCTGTAACAAAGTCTTGTTGGGTAAATTGCTGTTGAAATTTGGGAGAAGTTGTGGAGAAGGGTAGCGGGGGAGAAGTAGAGATCAACTTGAGGTGTAAAGGAATCTTGGATGATTTATTTGAGGAAACTTGAGTGCTGGAAAAAAGGAGACATGGCGAAGTTTTGGCTTCATATTTGGTGTGGAGAATTTAGGTTGAAATAGGCTTTCTCAGTCCTATACCCTTTGGCAATTGATAAGGAGGCTCCATGGTGAACCAAATACAGATGGTCTGGGCTATTTCTTTGAGCAGATTGTTGTGATTCGGAAGTTGAGAGCCATATGCAATTCGTTCTAGCTATCCATTCTGTTAAGATTTGAAGGGAGGGGCAAGTTTCCATCTGATGGATAGCTTCTACCGACAGTTAGGGTTAACTTCTCTCATATGGCTCTCTTTGGGGGGAGACTAAGGTTTGACCTTGGGCTTGGTCATGTGGGTTTTCCAAGGAAGGTGAGACTAGGGAGACTCTTTCTTGAATGTTGATTTTTACTAATTAAGAGTACAAACTAATACAAGTAATAAAGAAATTATGAAGTTGTTAGTCTCTTTAATAGCTTGAAACTTTAGGTGGGATTGTGGCCAACAGATTAATAGTTACCAGTGGTATCTTTATAAAAACGAAGACCCATTTTATTTAATTGATGTTGTTTCCGTAAGTTTGATGCAAAGACTGTCTCGTCTCCTTTGTCATTGTAGATATGTGCTGGAGTTATCGTCTCACATGCTTGCTTCTTTTAGGATATTGTGAGTCTTTCCAAATAACATTTTGGATGCCTCCTTGGTACAGAGGAAGGATGGGGAATTAGAGGAAGTCTTAAGAATCATGGATACTTAAATGTGATATGAAAATTCTAAATAAATAAGGATATGAACATGGCGAGAATACTGAAAAATAAATAATTTAACGTATTTTATTAGTTATTTATATGAGTATAATATTAAAAAAAAACTAATTCAATATTTAAATACTCTAGTAAAAACCATATTTCGACATACAAAAAGTAAAAAAAAAAATGATAGAAGATGTTATGATTTTTGGGTTTCGACTGCTCAGGTGTATTTGAAGAGAAAGTAATATGATAAGTAATTGGACATGCCATATGGCGTGCCCGACATGTATTTCAGTGTCTGATATTTGTTGAATTTGGATATGACACCCATTTTGATGTTTTGTGCTTCACAGGAAGGTGTGTGGGTTGGTTCCTTTTGGCTTGTTGTGGCTAATTTGGGGAGAAAGGAACAAGCCAGTGTATGAATTAAAGAGTTTTTTTTTTCCCCTCTCATTTTGTTGATAACATGAAGGTTTAAGTAGTTTGTAGGGCTCTTGGTTGTTTAAGGAGAATATCCTTTTTATATGGGTTGCATTCCCTACATGTTCTCTTTAATATTCAATTTATTTGCTCGTAAAACAAAAAAAGATCCTGCAGTTGTCACTCCACAGTTTGTTCAAAATTGATATGCATTAGCTCTCCAAATTTGTTTGATTAGGTTTTGATGGTTTTTTTTTTTTTTTAAACGCTAGAATTTATGCCATTTACCTATTTGACAATGGGATAGACATGGCTAAGCCTTTCTGACGTATATGAAACATGCTTTCTGACGTATATATAATAATAGAATTGTTTGATATGTCACCTTAGCAACTCTATTCCTTATTATGGGAATTGGACAGAGATATGATTGCCAGTTGTATTAGATGGTTTTCAACACGCGAGGGGCTTGTAGAATACCTAGTTGTTTGGAGTTCACGAACTTCTTTGGGAAAGAGTTGTTCAAAATTCATAAAGGCCATCATTTCTTGTGATTAATATGTTCATCTACATATATTTCCTCCATTCATTATCTATGTAGTATCTGATGTTCGCCCGTTGTTTCCATAGCTCAGGTTTGGAACCATTGAGGACAAATTGGGACCTTCCTTGTGTAGAAAACTCCGTTCTATGGGTTGGACAGTATCACAAATTGCTGTGGTCCGAAATGATGTAAGTTACTATGACATAATGTTTGACTTGGATTTTTTTTTTTAATTATTATTTTGGGTAATATAGTGGCATTATTACTCTGCCTAGGTATGAACACTGGATAGTGTATTGATGATTCCTTTGGAGCATTATAACTCCATCTAGGTATGGGCACTGTATTGCATATCTCATTCCTTTGGATAAATAACAACTGAGTCAATCAGGAGCCTGTGGACTATGATCAAAATTCTACTAGGCAAAGGTCCTGCAGTGACGCTTAAAAATATATGACAGTTTTACTTACCTACTATATTGCCTTTCTTTGAATCGTAGATGCAAGCATGTAAATACTTAACAAAGCTTTGAAGCACACCCCATTTGACTAATATTGAGGAAACAATCATACCATTTTGAGGTTCTTAGGCTGGCCCATTAGAAAGCTACTGCCCGTAAAATCTCTTTACCCACTTGCTTGACTCAAGGATTAGCTATGGGCCTTCCACTATCTAATTTCCTTACCAAAATGAAGAACTCAACCTCCTCAAAGGCCTCTCAACCAATCCTTGAGTTGCTAAACTAAAGCATTTGAAAATCTGTCTTCTACTACTCCTGTGTTGATATGCTGACCAGTAGAAGGTTACCATACCTTCTTGATTTTCTTCCTTATCGGCGCTTCTCTGTTTAAGCTCTAAATTCATGGTATATCTAATTAACTTGTGTTCTCTAAGCCAGTTAGCAATTTCTTTTTGATAAGTGAAGGCAACAAAATCAACTTCTTTCTCCGGCTCATTTCCTCAGGAAGAGCTAGCTTTCTGAGCGGTGAGCAATGGCTTTTACTCCTCTTTCTTGGCCATAGCGTGATCATCACTTCATTGCTGTATATCCTTGAATCCCCTACTCCGGTGTCATACTAACCATTTTTTCTGTGGAATTTTTAGCTTCATAGCTCCTAACCTTGATTTTGTCAAATTTTATTTTGCCCCTGCTTTTGAGCATGATTTGATATTACCATTCCTTTTGCTTCTTTGTAACAGAACAAGTTTGAATCCGACTAGAAACATAAAACTTTGCACCAATTTCTTATCCTAACAACAGTGTATGGTGCAACCTCATCTTTTTAAAATGAAGTCTTCCTGTATATCCCCAGCCTACAATCTGCTATACATGGATCAATGTAAGAATTGTTTGAAGAACTTCTAAGCAGTGCTCCTCCTAAGCATAGCAGAATAAATAAATACTTACCAAGCATTGACAACTGTTGAACGTTTTTGGACCTTTGGTCAATTTATTGTGGAGAGGCATCCCAATGAAGAAATGCAATGCCCATCGGATATTTTTTACATTTTGAGAGTCAGATACCCTTTTACATAAGGATCAGGAGAAAAAATAAATAATTGACGGACTACATATAGGCATGGGTGTTCTACTTGATTCCTCCAGCTTGATCCTATTCATAAGTAATTAATCATCACATGGTCCATATGCTGTAAAGCCAAAGCCAAGAAAACACTTTCTTATAGCCTAATCACCTTTTGCCATTTATTTCTTCTTGAAGTGTACCATTTTACATTTGAAGTTCTTACACAGACGTGTTTCAACTTCTACCATTGTTTAGCAAACTGTAACCAAATATTCCTGCCTAATCACAAGAAGCAATTTGATTTTCCTAATGATGAACACACACTAACTTTTATCCACATATTGACTTCTAATTTAGATCTCCATTTCTTGTGACATTCTTTCTAAATCCAGATAGATTCTGTAGCTGAAGAAGTTGAACGGCGGAAATCTGCAAATGATCTTGTAAGTCTTGCACTTTGTTTTGGAGCTCTTTCATCCTTGTTTGAAGAGGAAGGAAAATAGTAATAGAACACTTCATTTGATACTCTGCCATGAAATAAATTAATTCCTATTGGTATTAGGGTGTCTAAAGTCTGATTATTCTTTCATGGATCAATCTTGAGCTGGTCATCGCAGGTGTTCATATATGGAGGGGTTGGCCCATTGCATTCAGATGTTACTGTTGCAGGTGTTGCTAAAGCATTTGGGGTTCGTTTGGTGAGTCTGTGTGTGTGGGCGTGCATGCATGTGTATCTAGAAGAGACCATTATTTATGGTAGATTGATCTGAAATTTAACTTCATTTGGAACTTCTAGATAATACTTAGCATTCTTCTGTTAAACCTTATAAGAGCTACTCAATCTATCTTAATGGGGATTATTTAGAACTTGATCATATCTTTCATTGCTTCGTTGACTCTAGTAATAAGTGATTCAAAAAGATAAACTTTATATGTTTCAGTCTGCAGGTTTTAGACCAATCTTTTCATACCTTGATTTTTTAATTTAGGCTCCTGATGAAGAGTTTGAAGAATATCTCAGGCACTTGATCGGTGAGAAATGCACTGGGGATCGAAATGAGGTAATATGTCAAAGCTCGATCGTTTCTGAAACCAATTTATGCCTCCTATGAGTTTTTCCAATAAACAGTTGTCTAATAACAAGCAAAGGATGTCCGTTTTTGTGCTAAATAGAATGAGTCAAAAGTCTTACTTCATTGGATACTTTTGTGGACTTTAAATTAGTACTTTTAGTTGGGTTCCTGTTGCTTAATGATTTGATGACTGAAGTGAAATTTTCATAAATTGGACCACCAACATGCATTATTTGGAAGGGTGGTTTTAGAATAGTGTTTTAGATACACTAATAACTGCTGATATATTGTCTTCAATAGAGATATCAACTTAACTTTCATTAGGATTGTGTTAATACAATCCCTTTGCTGCTTAATACATTAGGATTGTGTTACGCATCATGCAATTGAGTGTTCTAACTTCTCCCGTGATCTGTTTTTCTATTTTTTCCTTCCTTTCAGATGGCTCAATTGCCTGAGGGTATAACTGAATTACTGCATCATGAAAAAATGCCCGTGCCTTTGGTATGTTTACGGGATCTGACATACAATGATTTTATTTATTTATTATTATTTGTTTTTTTTACACAAGGTTTTTGATCATTCATTTTCTTGATTGATTTTCTGTAGGTTCGATTGAGCATTTCTGTGGGAGAACCTTTTGATTTTTATTATGCTAGATACTAAAAATGGAAAATAGATTTGTAGGATTGTAATGGAAAATTGATTTTCTGTAATTGAAATATTTTTTTTCCCTGAAAAATCTTGTGCATGGGTCTATATATCTGATATGATTCAATATGGGAAAGTTTCAATTTCTGACATCAAATTTTTGTTTCTCGCAGATCAAATGTCTAAATGTAATCATTCTTACTGCAACGAATGTTACTGAGCTGGACAGGGAGTGGGATTGTCTATTTGAATTAACAAGATCTAGTGGGCTGTTAGTTTCGGCAGACACATTTGTATCAAGGCGCCTGAAAACAACTCTCTCAGATGTATGTATGAAACTATATAATATGTGATTTGCTATTTCTTGACACTATCCTTGATCTTGTGACTATGGCAATCTCTGCTTGATGCAATTAGTTTCTGTTTGTCATTTTGCTTACCACTTGATGTCTTCCAACACAAATTTACTTCCAATATCTAGAGAAGCTTTTTCTTGTCTTGTTCTGTGCTATTGTCGGGGGTTACTCAACGGGTGGAACGTATGACTAGATTTTTAGTATGCTCTAGTTTATACGTGTACAATTAGTTTAGGTCATCAGGGTTCCATTTCAGCCTTTGGGTATTAGAAACTAGTGGGAAGCATTGCCATTATTAGAACTCTTTTACTCAGGACTGTTTCAGACAATTGGCATTTAACCTTTATCTTCTTGTCATGTTAGTGTGCTCAAACAAATTCCTTATTGACTGTTTTTTTTCCAGTGTCTGCATTTACCTTTTTCTCGTTCCCCTAGAAATATATTTGTCTCAATTAGGAAACAGGTAAACATTGCATTTAATGTCAAGACTGGATATTTCAATGATGTTTAGCTGTCCTGTTTTATATAAAATATGAGAAGTATTATAATGTACAGGAATGGTCAATATTTCATACGTTAAAATTTTAAGGGTCAACAGGGGGTCATTAATTTCAGAACTCTCAGGGGTTGGTCCAGATGTCTGCAACTTGGTCCATACACCGAATCATCAAAGGGGAAAAAAAAAAAAAAGAAAAAAAAAAGAAAAAAAAAAAGAAAAAAAAGAAAAAAGAAAAAGAAACTGTAATTTTATTGTTAGGGTTTGGTTTCAGGATATAATTGATTAAATAATTGTCAAATATCTTGTTCGTGTTAGGATTTGGCTTCATGTATTATTTGTTTGTGTCTCTGCAATACAGGTAGAAATTGCTCAACCTCTATCCAAACTTTGTCTTGAATTCCCAGATATCTACATCGGTGAGTGTCTTCGGTATTAGCTGGTGATTAAGGAATGATACCATCTTGTTTATTTCTCTTCTAATCATGTTATTTTCTTTGAAAAATCAAGGTTGTTATCGTGAATCCAGAAATATTGAATCCCTTGTTATTACTTTTGAAAGCAAGGTATGCAAATAAATTACAGAGGATGTCAAAAGTAGTTAGAATCCATTGAAACGGTACAATTTGTTTTGGCTAATGAAGACCACCTCATAATTGGCTGCAGGATCAAGCGAGGGTTGAAGCAGCTGCAGAAGCACTATGTCAGAAATTTAGTCCCGGGGTATTTTATGAGATCAACTGACTTAGGGGTGACCTGCTGTTATGTGAAGCGCGCGCGCACACGTATAGCCTGCTCATGCATCGAATGAGTTCCTCACAGCTGCTCTAGGTGCTTGTCTCTAATTATATGGCGCAAGAGAAGTGGCCTCTTTATCTGTGATTCAAATGGTGGGAAGAAAGGTGGAATTGCGAATGGGAAAGTGTAAAAGAAAAAGGTCTTTTAAGAAAATACTGAAGAGGAAATAAGATAGTATTTTTCATGACTTGTAAAAACTTTTGATTTTTAAGGAATGAATTATTAGCATTTCACAATGTGAGGGTAGAAACAAGCCCACAGACAATGTATTAGTTGTTGGACCAAAGGAAAGAAGAATTTCACATGGTTCCTTTGAAACCTTCGTTGCCTTCTGGCTTTTTTGCATCTCTCTCTCAATAAGCTATAAACCCAAGACTTGGTGATGGAAGAGCTGTCAAGGTGATTCTCGTATTTGAATCCCTTGTTTTAAGGATTTTTTGGACTAACTGTG
>QLOD02000013.1:4470524-4486701 GCA_003260245.2 Sideroxylon spinosum | reverse complement strand
AATATTATCCAAGCCGGGTTACCAAAAGCCCCCATCAAGGGTGAACGGGGTCAGGTCGGAAAGGAAGGTTTACATCATTATTTCTTATGGTATATTACTATTTGATTAAGGATAAGACAGGAAATTAAATGATCAAAGCTAATTTCCCTTACCGCGGAAATGTGTAAATTAATTAACCAACCAAAACAAGGGATGCATTAGTTATCTGGGCAATGCATATCATGCTTCGAGATTAGGATCATTAATTGTGTTTTCAAATATGACTTGCTTTTTCAGCATCCCAGCCCTAGACCTATTGCATTAGGGGTGGGGGGGGGGGGACAGTAATTCTACTATTTGTGGAAATTTTTATAGGATTTGTGCTAATTGGCAGACAAAGAAATACCGGGAGGTCATCAAGACAATAAACATGCATAAACTACACAAGTTTTGTACCCAATATGCCCAACAACATTAGGGATACCCAACGGTAGGGATACATCGATGTGTGATGATTATTACAAACTTGATTATTACCCGACATATATATATATATATAATTACACAATTTACCTAACACTATAAGGATGGATATGAGGAAAAATTCTATATATATATACAACTTGAAAATTAATGCAGTTAAACCAGTTGATGATGAATAATTTTGAGTATATATAGAGACATGTATCCAATCAAAACAATAATTCTCCTGGTGGCTGTCTGGGGGTGGTCTAAAATGCATGAAATAATAATTTTTTTTTTTTTTTTTTTTTTTAGCCGTAAACAGAGGCACATTGAAAGTTTAATTTTTTTTTTTTTGGTTAAACTGAGCAAATATATATTTCATGAGAAAGAGTTAGATATACAGCAGTCTTTAACTACAATTTGGAACAAAGCAAGGGGAAAGGAAATAAGGTTGTTCCTATAAGGGGTAACTCTTTTTAGGCAGCTAGAAATTAGGTAGTGGGCAGCACCATTTGCGCTTCTCCTACACCATGAGAAAATATAATTTTAAAATAATTAATGCTTAAATTTTTAGTAATTTTAAACCTTTAAACTGATTTCTTTATTTTGAAAATGTCGAAATTTGAAAATCTTCCGATTACATTTCTAGCTTCATAGTTATTCGATTAAATTATATTAAAGCATTAAGGATTGAAGCTACATCGGTAATAAAACTTATCCACCCTTGGTTGGTTCAGTGGAAGTCAAGTCGTGATTTGGGTGTTATATCTAAGATCTTGAGTTCGATTCTCACCTGAACCACCAGATAAAAAATGGAAAGCCGCTAAATAGTGGGATTGTCAATGACTGTCTCCCAAGAGTTTATAACTTGGGATGGGTCTGAAGGCCCCGTCTAAGTGAGTTCCCCGTCATCAATAAAAATAATAATAATAATAAAACTTATATAGTGGAAACTTGAAATTTAAGTGTTCTCTTCATTTATTTTTTAACCCTAAATTCGTTCAATTAATTTTTAAACTAAACTCTTTCAAATTTGAACTTTTAACTTTGAGATTTGTTTTTTAAACACTATTTTTTTTTTTCCTTTTTCTCTGTGAATGGACCTTAAACTTAAATAACTGTAATTAAGAAATATAACCGTTTCAGTGTCAGCACTTTTTCAGTTGTAACATTCTGTAACTGAAAATCTTAAATCAAATATATATATAAATATCTATATATATATTGCAGAAGAGGGACAGCTTGAAAGTGTATTTGACACTTGTATACATGCGTTGGATTACCACTATAAATTAAACCCTATTATTGTTAATATTTATACGCTTAATGTATTTATAACACAGAATCATTATAACTTTTTAATTATTGAGATTACAAAATCTTTATTACTATAAACACTTAAGATATTGACACACTTACCCACAAGAAAGACAATTGAGTAGTGTAATGAGCCTCACATGCATCCCTTTTCATATGCATTTGAGTGTTTTTGTTATTACTCTCTACCTCTTTCTTTTAATCACCTTTACAATCAAAGTGAGAAATAGGGGGATGAATAATGGACACCTCTAGAGAGAGAGAGAGAGAGAGAAGGTAACCTTTTCTATTGCTTCAAAATCCTCTCTCTCTCTCCTCCCCAAATTTGGTTTGATTGGACCCTAATAAAATACAAATTAAGTGTGCCTTAATATTATTTATTTTTTTATTATGATGAAATGTGGGCTACCAACTCTCTCACCCCTTTCCCTTTACAACTAAAACTTAATGATCTGATTAGATGTTTTTGTCTTGAGTTCAATTTTTCAACACTTGTATGAATTTTGCAAATTGACAACGTCATTAACAAATAAAATTAATTTGATAATTAGTGCCATGTCTAGCCCCACTCTTCTCTTTATTTAAATCAGCTGATCTCACAATAGTAAGGCACAGTGACCGTAATATCTTTGTACTCATTTTTGTTTGTTTGTTTTTTTTTTGTTTTTTTTTTTTTTTTGAGTCACGTCCCTCCATACTGTTTTCACCAAAAAATAAAAAAAATTCCCTTGATTATTTTCAATGTTACATATATATATATACATATATCAACTTTATTAAAATAAAATGAAAAATGCACTGCTTTATTAGTTATTATTATTCTATGCACTCATTTGCATTAAAGTTATTATAAAATAAAGGAATTAATAAAAAAGTATAAATACCTCTACCTTTTGTTAAATTGTCTTATAATAGTGTTGGGTAGTGATGAATCATACGACACCATTAGTCCAAAAGCAACACACCCAAAGTCTATATATGGGCAACATTTTTGAAGGTATCACTTTCTTACCGGGGGTGAATTGGCCTACTCTTTTTTTAACTCCAGTAAATTTTGATGTGAGGTGCCTAAGTTTACAGTTGTTTGGGCACACTTCATTCATTTCTTTCCTGTATCCCACCCTCTTTTTTCAAAGGCTTTGATTGGTTACAAGGTTAGGTAGTAAGAGATGCTCCTCTACAAACAAGCAATTAGGTGGGGATCACCTAATCATCATCTTGTATATACTATCTTAACTTTTCTTTTTTATTTTATTTTCATTTTAAAATTTTTTTTTGGGGGATTCACTCTTGGTCTTGTGTCATATTGATGGCTAGGAAAGAAAGTGGAGAGAAAAGCTAGAGTAGGAATAAAAGAAAATAAATTAATTATTTTGTCTTGTTTGTTTGAAGCAAAATAGGGATAAATAATATAAGTTGTATCTTGTCATAAGTCACTGTATGACCCACTAAGGCATGACTAGAAAAAGAAATAAAATAAAAAATAATATTAATTTTAGGCATTAAATCTCTCATTGTTTCTTTTCCTTGCAGGTTGTATCCCCAACTTAGCTGGTATAATTAATTGCTTAAGAGTGTGTTTGGACTTAGGAGGGATAATTTAGCTAAAGAAAATAAAATGAGTAAAAATAAAAGAATAAATGATAGAAAAGAGGAAACAAAAAATAAAAATTATAAAATCTGAAGTATGTGTAATTATTTGAGTGGATTAGAAAAGATAATGAGAATATATAGAATCCATTTATTAATTAATAAATTGGTTTTGTAATTTAATTTATCAATTCATGTTTTTTTACCATCCTTTAATACGAACCAAACACAAAAAAGTAATTTTAAATTCTCTTCAATTCGTTTTATTTTATATTGACTTCCCTTGATCGAAACACACCTGTATTAAGAGTGAGAAATTTGACGAGGAAAAATAAAAGTGAATGGAAAAGGAACTGAAAAAAAAAAAAGATAAAAAGAATAGAAAAAATATATAAAATTTTAAATACATATTCTTGTTTAGAAATATAATAAATAAAATATGTTCATTATTAAATTAATTTTAATTTAATTATATTTAATTATTTAAATCACATACATTTTATCTTTCATTTTTCTTCACATGCCAAATATATATGTATATTTAAATATTTATCTTTTTTTTTTTTCTCCACAAACTCTTTGCTTTGCACTTAGGCTGCGTATGGTTTGTTAAAAAAAAATAAAAAATAAAAAAATAAAAATAAAAAAATCTCTCAAAATTTTAAAATTTATTCATTTTTTATTTTATTGTACGAATCCATAATTTTTTTATTTTATTTAACTTTTTATCGATTTAAATATTCCGTTAATGATATGAGTTAGCCTTTATTACAAAGGCGGACGGTTGGTATCAAACTATTGGATGTCCACCAATTTAATTGACCAAAATGAATGTGTGTGTATCCATCTAACGTAAAAGAGCGGTGCTTACTATTCATTGATGGAACGATTGTCCTATGAAGTATTGATGGATTTGATTGACCATTCGGGGGTGGAGGTTCTGTACCAAAGACACGAGTAAAGCCCAATGTGTATATATATATATGTATTCATGTTTGATTTATTAATTACAAATTACTTACACATCAACTGGAAGAGCCCAAAAGAGTGTTGGTCAGATGTAACTTTCTTCATGAAGTTTTATCTGTTTCACCTGAGTTGTTAACATCCCATACATGTCAAAGAGAGTGGTTGGGAGATATAGGTCTCTTCTCTTCTACTACATCACCGTAGGGTCCTTTTCTTTTTTTCTGCTATCTAGGTTATCTTGCCGCACACAATCAAGTTACGTCCACCTAAACAGGGCTCTTCAATGGTGCCCTCTCACGGTCTCTTGGAATTGATGTCATTTAATTTTTCTTCTTCTTCTTTCTTTTTTTTTTTTTTTTTTAGGTTTTTTTTTTAGTAATGAGGTTTCTCATATTTATCAACATTCGTATCGATTAATCTCAAAAAAATCAAGGTATGTTTGAAATGATAAAAAATAAGATAAAATGAGATAACGTGAAATAAATTATGAATTTCGTAATTTGTATAATAATATAAAAAGTGAATAAATTAAAATTTCTTAGTATTTTTTATTATTTCAAACGAAGTTTTAGTAAGCTAATCTTTGGGGATTCATAATCATAAGAAACTTTAAAATTAACCAGCAAATCTCTAACAATTATAAGGAGACTTAACTAATGACAACTAAAACGTGAACTTGAAATTTTACCCGGTCAATTAAAGCTCATAATTGAGTTTCTTAGGTTTGGTTCCTTCTTGCGCCTTTATCGTGCAGATCAAAATATCTAGTAACAATATTTCGTTTTCAAAGTGAAATACTGAATTTTATTCTCTAAACTAAGTGGAAAAAAAAAAAAAAAAAAAATCTCCCATCACTCATTCCATTGGTTCCTAATTTGAATAATTCAGAAACAAATCAAAGTGGTCATCCAATCAAATTTGTTACCATTTTTTCAAAATAATTAATGAGGTAGAGAGATTAAATTCTCATTAATTGTCAATTACTATTTAAACAAAATTTGAAGCCTTTTTTTTTGCAGAAAAAAAAATACATATATATACATACACACACATATATATATATATAAACAGGAAAAAAAATAAATGCATTCTTTTATTAGTTTTCTCCTATTATATTATTCTTTTCATTAAAATTGTTATGCAGTGAAATTAATTAATAAAAAAATATAAATATCCTAATAAGAAAAAAAAAAAGAAAAATTATCAGAATAGCAAACTGATTCAACGAGAAGTCCTCTTTTAAAGCTCTTTTACAGGACGCAGAAAAATGCGCGTGGGTGGCAAACCTCTCTATCTCTCTCTCTCTCTCTCATCCACAATCTGACTTATGAAAAGCCCAGGAAGACTCAAAGAATTTGCAAAGCCAGGGTCACTGCCCCAGAAATCTCAGTTACTTTAATTAATTCTCCTATTTTAAATCTGACCCACCCACTGAGTTTTTTCTTTTCTCAAATAAACTGCGAAAAAGCTTTGATTAAAAGTAGTTTAGGTGTCTGACCAACACAACTCAGATCTCTAAAAATTAGCCAACCCAGAGGCAACTACACAGCACAGTGCTCTGACTCTCTCACTAACATATATAATAAAAGCTGAAATTTAGAAGATAATAACCAATAAATTTGCGGTCAGGCTGAATCTACAGATTTTTAGTTTTGAGATCTTCTGACAAGTTTGGCGTAATTGTAATTGGCAAGAGTGACAGCTAAAAAGTATTAAGAGATGGCCAAAATTTCATTAGTAAATAGAATCTATTTGATTGTGACATACAGTTTTAAAAATTATTAAAAATTATTTATTTTTTATGTTATTATATAAATTAAAATTTTTTATAGAATTTAATAAAAATTATAAATTTTTATTAAATTCTATAAATTTTTATCACTATAATTATAATTTTTATTAAATTCTATAAATTTTTATCACTATAATGTATACTGTAACAAACGGAGGCTAATACCGTAGTGGGTATTGGGGGTGTTTGGAGTTAAATAAAATGATATAAATTTGTAAAAATTAATGTCTCGTGTTTTGGACAGTGAGTAAAGTTTTGTCTCGTAATTTGTGTTTATAGTGATTTGTAAAGTTTTATAGAGTTTTGTATTTTTTTAATGACTCCAAATAGATATAGTTTCAAAGTGATAAGTGACACGTTGATGAAGCATGACATATAAAAAAATTTATAATTAATATTTTCTATTTTAATTTTAGGTATTTATCTAAAAAATTATTTGATAAAGTTTTAATTAAAATTAGTTTTCAAATATTTTATTTTATTTTATTATCTTTTAAGAATTTTTTTATTTCGTGTCCAAATGTCAAATTTGTTTTTTAGTAATTTTTGTAATTTTTTTAATTATTTCCGACTTGATTAGGATTCTAATTTAAAACTTCTTTATTTGAATTTATATACGCGTACACCCCCACGCACTGATCACTTAAATTATTTTTATTCATAAGTATTTAACAAAATAAATGTTAGGTATATTATTTATATCCATAAAAATAAAATACAAAAAAAAAAAAGGCTTAAAATGAGAGAACCTATAAACTACGAGTGACAAAATTCAATTTTTTTGTTCACATTAGTTCTCCTATATAAAAAATATAGTTTTTTAATTTTTATTAATATAAATAAATATTTAAAAACTACGAAAATAAAAAATGACACAAAAAATACTAAAATAACTTTCCAGCTTGTGATAAAAGATTTCGTAATTTGTATAATGAAATAAAAAATGAATAACTTTTGAATAATTTTGATATTTTTTAGTTTATTTCAGGGCTTCAAATGGAGTTAGAGCAGATAAACAAGGTAGAGATTTATGACCCTATTGGGTAAGTATTAATTTTTAATAATTTTTATTAAGTTTGTATACCAAAATATATCAAACACATTTTTTAATTTTTACGAATTTTCTCTAACCATTTACTAATTTTGTCCATTTTTTTTAATATTTACAAATTTTTTCTATACGTAACTTTTTTTTTTTTTTTAAATTAATGTATTGGATGGGAGATAAATTCTTCTAACAATAACACCAGTGTATGCTATTTACTTTTCTGTCAAAACAGGCAAGGACTAATAAGGGTATTCTATATTTTTATTATTCTATATTTTAAAAAGTAAAAAGAAATAAAAATTCTACTACATTGAATACTCCAAGATTGTTACGGTATTATTTTATTTTTGAAGTAATGATATTCACTATTCCACATTATTTTCTTACTTTTCATTTCTACTCTCTTCATCTCTCCCTCCTTTTATAATTATTTTATTTTTAAGATGAATAATTATTTAATGTTTAAAAGTTTTTATTTAAAAATACTGATGTAGAATGTCATTAAATAGAGAATTTATAAAATAAAAAATATACATTTTCATTATATTTTAAAAAAAATAATAAAAGGGACTGATGTGGATGTCTAACTCCACTATTTCTTCATTGAAATAATAAAATCTCTTACATAATCACTATTTGGAGTCCTATAATATAATACAAAACTGTACAAATCTCTACGAATACGAATTATGAGACAATATAATTTAACTTTTTTACTCACTATACAAAATACGAGACATTAATTTTTATAAATTTATACAATTTTATACAACTCCAAACACACCACTCCCTTTTAACAAACTAAAGACCCTTTGCTGTGAATTCCTCAGCCTAATGTAAATTTCTCATTGGTCAACATTCAAGCCAGAAACATAAGGATTGGGTTCTCCTATAATTAGTCGTCAACAATTTTTTTATTATTTTTGATCTCAGCCGTTGATATTGTTTAAAAATTTCATTTGTAGATCTTTTGTGGGTTTATTTTAGTCTTTAAACAGGATCAATAACTAAGATAAAAAAAAAATTGGAGAAAAAAAAATTACAAGTGAGTCTAATCCCAAACATAAACTATACATTGCATAAAAAAACGCCTAATTTGACGGAGACAAACAGAGAGGAATAGCTTGAACATCAACTTTTTACATTTTTCTCTCGAAGATGAAGCCCAAATCCCGAAAATTAAAATCTTAAAATTCTCGTAACATTAATATACGTATGGGTGTGAAAACGGAAATACTTTTTGGAAAATGGTCTTGGTCAAAAACCCAATCTCAAGTTTTCACACGGTATCCTTTGTCGGGGGCTAAAGTCTCTCTCTCTCCAAATTTCTCTCTCTATGCTTCCCTCATCATCTCATCATCAGCCATGTGTGTGTAAGCTGGGGGGTGGGGTGGGGTTTACGGAAGAAGCAACTGAAGAAACCACCCAAACTGTAAGAAAAAGAAATAGCCTAAACAGCCGTTTCCTGTCTGGGATATGTTGAGGAAGTAAGAGTAAAATCTGGAGAGAGAAAAGCGGGGGTGAGAAAATTTTAATTTTAATAAAGTCCAAAGTTGAGGAGAGAGAGAGATAAAAGGAGAGGAAAGAGGAGGTGGGTCTGTTTGTAATTTGCAAAGCAATGTCACAAGACTCTCAGGAGATAAAGAGGATTGAGCAGTGGAAATGGTCTGAAATACAAGGTCTTGAACTCATGCCCCCTCATTCAGACACCCACTTTAAAGGCAACCCATCACCAACAACTACAACTACAACACCAGTTACACCACCTAAAGAAATAGAAAAAGAGAGAAAGTTGAGTGACAAGAGAGGAGAAATGGAGGCCTCCGAGGCGAAGAAAGAAGGTCGTGATACGGAGAAACCTGGTTCTGCTCCACCCTCATCTGGGTTTGGTGAGCTCTTCAGATTTGCAGATGGGTTGGACTATGTTTTGATGGCAATTGGGACAGTCGGTGCCATTGTCCATGGCTCCTCATTGCCCTTGTTCCTCAGATTCTTCGCTGATCTCGTCAATTCTTTTGGGTCTAATGCCAACGACATTGACAAGATGACCCAGGAAGTTGTTAAGGTAAAATATGCACTCTCCTTAAAAATCCTCTTACTAATGAAAGCTTATTGCTTATATATGCGGGTGTTTGCTTATATTCCTTTCTTCCTGAATTTGCAGTATGCATTTTACTTTCTTGTTGTTGGGGCTGCAATATGGGCATCCTCATGGGCAGGTGAGTTCTAGATTTTTCTATCTATAGCTTTTTTATCATTTTTTTTCTTTTTTGGGTTTTGGACCTTTTGGTTCTTTTCCATGAGCTTTCTAGTAGAAGTTGTTTGATTCGAAACCGGCTGCAGAGATATCATGTTGGATGTGGACTGGAGAGAGACAATCAACCAAAATGAGGATCAAATACTTGGAAGCAGCTCTTAACCAAGACATTCCATTTTTCGACACTGAGGTCCGAACATCTGATGTTGTTTTTGCCATTAACACCGATGCTGTGATGGTCCAAGACGCCATTAGCGAGAAGGTGAATGGAGAGAAAAAAAAAAAAAAAAAGACAATCCAATTTTTGTCAAACTGTTTTCTTGTCTAATTAGGCTCTGAATAGGCCTGTTTTGTGATTCTCTGCAGTTGGGGAATTTCCTACACTACATGGCAACTTTTGTGTCTGGTTTTGTAGTGGGTTTCACTGCAGTCTGGCAATTAGCTCTGGTCACTCTTGCAGTGGTTCCTCTCATAGCCATAATTGGAGCCATCCACACCACCACATTAGCAAAACTCTCCGCCAAGAGCCAAGAAGCTCTTTCACAGGCAGGAAACATTGCAGAACAGGTGAGACAAAAAACCAAAACCACAAAAATAAAAAAAAACAAAAAAAAAAAAAACAAAAAAAATTCTAACCCAATTTTTCATCGCAAGTTTTCTTCGTTTTTCCCCATCTGGGTATTCCTAATTAAAGCCAAATTTGGCAGACTATAGTTCAAATTCGGACGGTTTTTGCCTTCGTTGGCGAATCAAGAGCACTACAAGCGTATTCAGCAGCGTTGAAGGTTGCTCAAAGGCTCGGTTACAAGAGCGGATTTGCAAAGGGAATGGGACTCGGAGCAACATACTTCACTGTCTTCTGTTGCTATGCGCTCCTTCTCTGGTACGGTGGCTATCTGGTTAGGCACCACTATACCAATGGTGGACTTGCAATAGCCACAATGTTTGCAGTAATGATAGGTGGTCTGTAAGTACTCTGCTCTCCAAACAAACCCAATTCTCTTACCTCCCGATTGAATCTTTCTGACTCAAAACCAATAATTTTACAGTGCTCTAGGACAGTCAGCTCCAAGCATGGCTGCATTTGCCAAGGCCAGAGTTGCAGCTGCCAAAATATTCCGTATTATCGATCACAAACCGGACGTCGAGAGAAATGGTGAAGCGGGTTTGGAACTAGACTCTGTTACAGGACAGGTGGAGCTCAGACATGTTGATTTTGCCTACCCATCGAGGCGAGAAGTGAAAATCCTTAGCGATTTCTCCTTGACTGTTTCTGCTGGTAAAACCATAGCTTTGGTTGGAAGCAGTGGCTCTGGCAAGAGCACCGTGGTATCCCTCATTGAGAGATTCTATGATCCCTCCTCAGGTAAACAAATACTAATACATTTATGATTAAATTCTTCATTTTGGTTCATCAAATTTAATGTGTATATGCCGGTTGTTATGTTTTGAAAAATACTTGTTAACAGAATTAAAATCTCCGTTAACAAATTAGAAGCTGTGTGCAGGACAAGTTCTCTTCGATGGGCATGACATAAAAACACTTAAACTGAGATGGCTGAGGCAGCAAATTGGCCTTGTGAGCCAAGAGCCTGCTCTGTTTGCTACGTCCATTAAAGAGAACATACTACTGGGTAGACCGGATGCGACTCTAGTTCAGATCGAAGAAGCTGCCAGAGTTGCCAATGCCCATTCTTTCATCATCAAACTTCCCGATGGCTTTGACACTCAGGTTAGCTTCCCCAAGTTGACATATGATTCGTATATATTTTTGTTCAGTTTCAATATCTTATGAGAGGATTATATTATCATATAAATCATGTAACATTTATCTTTTTTGCATATGCTATATATTCCCAATTATTGTCTCCTTCAGTAAATGGGTGAATTTAGGCAGCTGGGGAGGATAAAAGGTAGGGATAAATCTTGAACAGAAAGGGGGGGGGGGGCTTCTTTCCTTTGAATTTTAATGGCTTTGATATTTTTAAAAGCTTAATGGGTTATTTGGTCAACAAACAAACCTAACACGTATTTGAAGTCAATGGGGGGAGAGGAGGTGTTTTGTCATGCATTTTAAAAAAGTGGTAACGTGGTTTATGTCAACAGTGCATGTGCATATGCAAATGGGGTTTCATTTCTTTATTCATGCAGAAGCCTTGACTTGTCAACTTGAGAGGATTAGGAGGGAAAATCAGCAGACAGGTACATGCTAAAAAAACAATAGAACATGAAGATCGTGTAGGGCTCGTTAAGGCTTATAATAATAAAAATAACTTCCAAAAATAAATAAATTAATTTCAGATTCTAACGGACTTGCTGTATGTTGAAAGGGACTCTGATGTCGACAATGGGGATAAAAATTCATAAAATAGAAACAAGTAGGAAGGATCGTAGCAGAAGCAATCACCATTTAAAAACCAACATGAAACATAAGGCATCAAGGTATGAGGATAATATTACTAATATAGAGGTGATAGTTGTAAGAATCACAGATGATATATAGTACTAGAGATTTTATGGGAGAAACAGAAGGTTGAATGAGAAATTTGTGCTGATAGTTACAATAAGATTAGATAATAAAAAATTGACTCTGCAATTAGGAAACAAAGGGGGCAGAAACAATTAGGTACATCAAATCATTATTGGAATTCCGTAGATCATCCAAAACGGAGAGAACAAAAATTGGCATTTCAGTCCAAACATTTGCGCCTTAAGTACTCATTTCTTAGTCTTCCATCATAATTGTTTTTTGGTTTCAATTAAGACATACAATGAAGTGAAACCAATTTGAAAAATGGCAGGTAGGGGAGAGAGGCCTTCAACTCTCAGGCGGGCAGAAACAGAGAATAGCCATAGCAAGGGCAATGCTGAAAAACCCAGCAATCTTGCTTCTAGACGAGGCAACAAGTGCACTAGACTCTGAATCAGAAAAGCTCGTCCAAGAGGCTCTTGATCGGTTCATGATAGGGAGAACAACTCTTGTCATTGCACACCGCCTCTCTACCATCAGGAAAGCCGACCTCGTAGCTGTAATTCAACAGGGCAGTGTCTCAGAAATTGGAACTCATGACGAGCTTATGGCCAAAGGAGAAAATGGTGTTTATGCAAAGCTCATCAAGATGCAGGAAACAGCTCACGAAACTGCTCTCAACAATGCCAGAAAGAGCAGCGCAAGGTAGTTCACTAATCACTAATATAACTAACTCCTAAAATGTTGATGATATGTTGCTTAAAATGGGTTCCTCCTTTGCAGGCCTTCCAGTGCCAGGAACTCAGTGAGCTCACCAATAATTGCCCGGAACTCCTCCTATGGCCGATCGCCATACTCTCGCCGGTTATCTGACTTCTCTACTTCCGACTTCAGTCTCTCCCTGGACGGCCCCTATCCCAATTACAGGGAAAAGCTCGCATTCAAGGAGCAAGCCAGTTCTTTTTGGCGCCTTGCGAAGATGAACTCACCCGAATGGGCTTATGCTTTGGTCGGCTCTATAGGCTCTGTTATCTGTGGTTCCCTCAGTGCCTTCTTCGCATACGTTCTGAGTGCTGTCCTGAGCGTTTACTACAACCCAGATCACGGCCACATGATCAGAGAAATCAGGAAATACTGCTATCTCCTGATCGGGGTTTCATCGGCCGCGCTTATCTTCAACACGCTGCAGCACTTTTTCTGGGACTTCGTGGGAGAAAACCTTACCAAAAGGGTCAGGGAGAAAATGCTGGAAGCAGTTCTGAAAAACGAAATCGCCTGGTTCGATCAGGAGGAGAACGAGAGCTCTAGAGTCGCGGCGAGATTGGCTCTCGATGCTAACAACGTTAGATCAGCAATTGGAGACCGCATTTCGGTGATCATGCAGAATTCAGCGCTCATGTTAGTTGCCTGCACCGCCGGGTTCGTTCTGCAGTGGCGCCTGGCCATCGTCCTCATCGCTGTCTTCCCCCTCGTCGTTGCAGCCACCGTTTTGCAGGTTAGTATTCTCTGCTCAGTTTTAGGATAATTCGAGTTCAACAATCAAATTTCCATTCGGGTAGAGTTCCCCAGGCAGGTTGCGTTTAAATTTCTTTTAAATCTTGAAGGTCAAAAATATTGAATTAATAAAAAGTTAAAAAAATTCAACCATTAAAAAAATTAACTTTTTAATACCTAATTAGTAGTCTACAACTTTTTTTATTTTTTCCGTTCCAAACTCTATTTGAGTATTTTGTGAAACATAAACTCTCTTTACCACTTTGACATTTTACTCCGTTTTCATTGCATTACAAATCGTTGATACCTTTTATCTGGTTAAATGAATTATGAGGTTATAACTTTTATCAATTCTTACTATTTCAAAAGCTGCCAATCCCTTTTTCCTTGCATTACAAGTAGCTGATACATATCATCGTTTTTGTTGTTGTGCCATCAAACAGAAAATGTTCATGCAAGGTTTCTCGGGAGATCTCGAAGCTGCACACGCGAAAGCCACACAGCTAGCGGGAGAGGCTGTGGCCAACGTAAGAACAGTCGCAGCCTTCAACTCCGAATCAAAAATCGTCACTCTCTTCACCAACAACCTCCAAACTCCCCTCAAGCGCTGCTTCTGGAAGGGACAGATTGCCGGAAGCGGGTACGGAATAGCCCAATTCTCCCTCTACGCTTCCTACGCCCTCGGCCTCTGGTACGCCTCCTGGCTCGTCAAGCACGGAATCTCCGACTTCTCGAAGACAATCCGAGTCTTCATGGTTCTCATGGTCTCAGCCAACGGCGCTGCCGAAACACTGACCCTAGCCCCGGACTTCATCAAGGGCGGTCGAGCCATGAGGTCGGTCTTCGACCTGCTCGACCGCAAATCCGAAGTCGATCCGGATGATCCGGATTCGGCCCCGGTTTCGGACGCCCTACGAGGGGAAGTGGAATTCAAGCACGTGGATTTCTCTTACCCCTCGCGTCCAGACGTCCCAATTTTCCGTGACCTCAGCCTTCGAGCTCGAGCTGGTAAAACGCTGGCGCTCGTGGGCCCCAGCGGCTGCGGCAAGAGCTCCGTCATTGCGCTTATAGAGCGGTTCTACGAGCCATCGTCCGGACGGGTGGTGATCGATGGAAAAGACATCAGGAAATACAATCTCAAGTCGTTGAGACAACGCATTGCGCTGGTGCCGCAGGAGCCTTGCCTCTTCGCCGCCACCATTTACGAAAACATTGCCTACGGCCGCGAGTCAGCGACTGAATCCGAAATAATTGAAGCGGCGACTCTGGCGAACGCCCACAAATTTATCTCCTCGTTGCCGGAGGGTTATAAAACTTTTGTCGGGGAGAGGGGAGTTCAGATGTCCGGGGGACAGAAGCAGAGAATCGCCGTCGCCCGGGGTTTTCTGAGGAAGCCGGAGATCATGCTGCTGGACGAAGCCACGAGCGCGCTCGACGCCGAGTCGGAGAGGTGCGTGCAGGAGGCACTGGAGCGGGCTTGCTCCGGGAAGACCACCGTCGTGGTGGCCCACCGGCTGTCGACGATAAGGAATGCGCATGTGATAGCGGTGATGGACGAGGGGAAGGTGGTTGAGCAGGGGTCGCACTCCCACTTGTTGAAGAACTACCCGGATGGGATTTACGCGAGGATGATACAGTTGCAGAGGTTCACGCATGGCCAGGCTGTGAATATGGCGGCATCATCGGGTTCGAGTTCGAGTTCTTCGGCTCGTGCGAAAGAAAATGAAGGGCAGTGAAGGAAAAAGAGGGGACAATTAAGAGTAGTATAATTATATATATATCTATAACGCCACCTGAATGAATGAATTTTTGGATGTCCAGTTATTTTCTCTTCTGTTTTCTGGTATAGCATAGTGTGTGTATCTTCGAAAATTATCATAATAGATCTTCCTATTTTGATCCTCTCTCTCTCTCTCTCTCTCTCAAACTTGGATGTTATAGATATTAGGCTTGCTTTGGGTGCTCAACATCAAGTTTTTGTTGTACCCAAATTCGTTTAATTATAGAGAGGGTAAGTGATTTGAACAGAACAGTGATTAAACATGGTAAGAGTTGAGCCACTTTTGAACTGATCTTGAAGTCAACGGCTCTAAAGACAGTAAGACCCAGGAACAGATAATTAAGAGAAATATATAGAATTCATGGTGGATTTAAAAACCATCCGATCTTGATTGTGTCTGGGGCATCTTCCATAAAGGGTGGGGGCACATCATCATTGACTTTTCGTTCGAGGTTGGCAGTAAAATAGAAAAAAAAAAATTAAATTTTAACTTTTTTAACATATAAAAAAATAAGAACAGAAACATGCGTCAAAATTTTGTTTTAAATCTTTTGTTTAAAAAATAAAAAATAAAATCTAAAAAATTTCCAAAACCATAGAAATTTAAAAGAGCCGTTCACTATTTTCAATTTCTGTTGTTCATCTCTACTAACTATTACCACAATCACTCGTAATCATCATTCACCCACTTGTGATAACCTACCCATTTTTAACCATCATTAAAAAATAATAGTTTACAATTAATAATTGCTATTATTTTAATAAATTAAATTTTTTACTAAGAAAACAATAATTATTTGTTAATATAAATAATTATTATTATTAAATCAAAGCCCATGTTAATGCAAATTTCAAATTTGTTTGCAATTTTACTGTTCAATTTAGAATCAACAACATTATTAAACATGCTTTTAGTTTTTGTTTTCTAAAAGATGAACATTGAAAGTCGAAGTCAACAATCAAATCCCAAAATTAAGGTGGTGTTCAGTATGTTAAAAAAAAAAAAAAAATTCATT
>QLOD02000013.1:4456709-4468358 GCA_003260245.2 Sideroxylon spinosum | reverse complement strand
AAAAAAAAAAAAAAAAGAAAAAGAAAAGAAATAAACTGGGAGCTTACATCACAATCAAAAGGATTCCTTCCATGTAAAAGATTGATTTAAAATTATTTGATAACATAGATGTTACAGTGACAAGGCAGATCATTCTTAACTATATAAGAAGTATCAAAAGGATAGTTCGCAGCAGATAATTGAACGTTTCCTTCAGAAAATATCCACATAAGAACCAAAAAGCTTGAGGTCTCACATTGTCATTAGCTTTGGACCATTATCTGGCATACCCATCCCAGCAGCAAGGTCAGCATCAAGTTGGGTATGTGGTGCGGGCCCCAGCATTTGCTTCACTCTGCATGGACATAAGGGGGGTCATGCTAAAACAGCTGCTACGATAAAAAAAAAACATAGCATGCAAGCATTGATTTACATGGATTAGGGGAATGACATTGGGATTGTGAGTCGTTTGATCAAAATCCAACGATTCACAACAAAAATATATTCAAAAAATTCTCTCTTAAAATTTTTGAACTTATCTTTATTGCGAACCGTCTGGTTTTGATCAGACGGCTCATAACCTTGATGTTAGCCTCCCCTCTTTCGATTTATATCTATTGACACTATAAGGTATAAAGATGCCATGAAGCCAAGGTCTAGCCGTGAATATATGAAACTAGTTAGACAAACCCTAATATCTCCTTTAAAAGATGATGTTGAACAAGCAAAGGACAACAGGCACACAGGTGATTTAATACCTAAAAGGTAAAAGGGCAATAGTAGGTCTTCAACTGGAGGGGGGGGGGGGGAATAAATCTAAGCATTCACGTGGAAGATACTACTTGATCTGCACTAAAGTACTAAGAGTAATAACAAGAGTGAAACTAGCAACACTAAGTGACATAACCAAAAATTTAGATTAGCATAAGCTCAATTCACGAATAAAATTTAAATTCCAAATAAATACATAATACACGATAAAATACAAAATACTATACATTAATGTCAAATACATTGTCACTTTTCTACTCTGTTACTGTAATTTGTTCCACTCAAAATTACTAAATTTTTTACCAAACACATAAAATTTACCAAAAGTTGCTAAAAATTATCAAAAATTCACTAAAAGTTGCTCAAAGTTGTCCAAAATTTTACTAAATATCCAAAAATTGTATACCATTACTAAAAATTACTATTTACTTCACCAAACAAACGAAAAATTATAACTAACAACTTTTAGTAAAAAATACCAAAGATTACTAAAAGATGTGCCTCTAAACGCATCCAAAATTATTTACAAATATTTATAACTTTTTCATATCGAATAATTTTTTTTTTTTAAAGTCCAGCGTAGGCCCTCGCCCACACTCGGCTTCATGTCGCTCCGCCACTGGCAGAAGTTTGCCAAGTTGTCTTGCAGGGATCACCAAAACAATACTTTAATCACTACATAATGTTCAGAGAAACAAAAGCAACTCCAAGAACGGTTGAACAATTGGACCAATAAAAAAAAAAACTATTACATCATTAAATGACCATCAATATCCTCTCGCTGCCGCTATCACCCCCACAGCCACCACTATTAGCCAGATCATTTGGACTTAGAATGGTTCCAACAACTAGTTATTTTTCTTCATGGATCAAACAGATTGAGAAGATCAACCAGATCACATCAAATCAAAACTTTTTTACCTCATTAAGGAAAACAATTACGCATGCTAAAAGCTTCTCTAACAAATTAAACTCATTTTAGGCATAATGATATATTAACGAGGAACAAAGGCAAGAATTCATTTTACTTTTCAGTTTCCAGGTATGGTGTTGCGCATGGATAACATCAGAAGTCAATTGTTACCCAAGTCTTGTCAAATTTCCATTAACCTCAAATTTTTTAATTTTTTACTTATTGTGATCCTTATTTTGTTACATACTGTCAAGAATCTGTGCCAAACCATGAATTAGTGGGGAGGAGGCAACGTTAGAAAGTCTTGCAAAGTATCTGTGCTATAGAAGCTAAAAGGATTAGGAACTAAAGAACTCATCGTCAAGCTTAAATACAGTTACTCTTCACTCAAATTTAGAAATTATCCTGCTAATTATTACATCTGCACAAAAATAAATCGTTATATAACCTCAATCATACAAAAAAGGGAAAAGAAAACAAAAACCAAAACCCAAATCAGCAATGCTAATAAGTTAGTTTGGTCATCAGCTTAAAAAAAAGCTGGCTATTCAAGCTTCTTTTCTTCGTATTATAATTTTTTTCCCACTAAAATTTGCTTTGCTATGCTTTTAGTAGCTTTTATGCTTGCTACTCACATTTAAAAAGAAACGCACAAACAGTGCTTAAAATAAGAGAACCAGCGTGCATTTCAACAAAGTTTGGGTTTTCCTATTTTAAAGCATTTCTTCTCCATTTTTTTTCCCCAAAAACTATGAATAACAGGCCCAAAAGTTACCAAAAGCAAAAAATAATAATAATCAAATCAAACCAAACCAAACCAAACCTTTTCCCACTAGGTGCTATATGGATTTGACAAAGCCAATCAAATCTGTTTAGGGCATGTCTTCCGTTAGATCCATAGAAGCAAGGTCATGCTTAATAATTTCTTTCCAACTTCTCTTAAGCGTCTCTCCCCCTCTCGTACTCCTAGCAATCTCCATACTTTCACATCTTTTAACCGGTGCTTCCATTGGACGTCTTCTAAGATGGCCGAACCATCTTAAACGATTTTCTCTCATTTTATCTTCAATTGGTACTATTCCTACTTTACCCCTGATCTCCTCGTTCCTAATCTCATCTCTCCTTGTGATCCCACACATCTATCTTAACATTCTCATCTTCGCAACTGCCATTTTCTGAACATGATTATGCTTTATTGCCCAACACTCTGATCCATATAACAACGCTATTCTTACTGCCACCTCATAATACCTTGCTCACCTTGAAAGGGACTTTCCAATCTCACAAGACCCCCGAAGCACTCCTCTATTTGGTCCACCCGGTCTGAATCTTATGTCTTATACCAGTATCAATCCCTCCATCCTATTGCACCATAGATCCAAGGTACCTAAAGTTATCTTTCTTTACAATCTTTTGTATACGACACACACTACTTTCTTTTCCAATACTCTCCATAGAGAACACCATGTGTAAATCTTTTTAACCTACTCTATACTGTTCCGTTAACTTCCTCAAGAAAAAAATAGCTTCTATGGTTGATCTCCCAGGCATGAAACCAAATTGATTCTCTGAAATATTTGTTGTCCTTCTTAGTCGTCCCTCAATAACTCACTCCCATAATTCCATCGTATGCCTCATCAATTTAATCCCTCGGTTGTTCGCACAGTTCTGAATACTTCATTTGTTCTTGTATATGGATATAAGAATACTTTCCCTCCATGCATCAGACATCTTCTTGCTCTTTAGTACTACATTACAAAGCTTTGTCAACCAACTTATGCCCTCCAAACTTCAATAGAGATACCATCATACCCAACCGTTTTCCCATTCTTCATCCTTTTTAATGCTTCTTTTACTTCCTCCCCACTGATTCTCCTCTAGAACATATAATTCACTTCTTCCCTAAAAAATATAAAATAAAAAATAAAAGAAAAGGAAACAAAACTGCTAACTACCAAACTAAACTATCGTTAGAAAGTTTGCTAAATGAACAAGACCTAGTCATTGACACCGCTTGAATATAGTTTTCTATATTTAATTCAATGACTATTATGCGTGGGTATATGCATCCTCTAGGAATAAAAACAATTAATCACATCTACATGAATGCAAACTTATTTTCAATTAAATCCGGCACATAAATATGTGAGCGTCTATATATATTAAAGTAAAGCCAGCACATATTACTAATCACAATTCAGTGCGATTGATGCAAGTTCCTCCTCTAACAAAAAGAGTAGGCACCTTTTCTTGTGTCGCTTCGTCTTGAAATGTTCATCCCTCACTGCCACGCTAGCAAAGTATCGACTGGAGAGATCCAAAAAAAGCAAACAAATTTAAACAAAAATCCAAATCAAAGGAATTTTCGTATAACAAAACGGACATAATAATGTAACTTACTCGCAATGTAAGCAGTAATACTGGCCCATCCCAGGAAGATCCTCATCGACAGGCAAGGGCTTCTTCTCGTCATCTGGTTTCTGAAGCTCCTCATAAACAGCATCCTCACGTAACTCGAAGTCAAGAAATTACAACAATAAAGCACGAAAATTTTCCGCAGAATTCAAGAAACAACAAAAAAAAAAAAAAAAAAATTAACGGCCAAAAAAGAGAAATTTCAGAAGAGAAACCGAGAGAAGAAGATGGAAAGGATATCTTTGAGGAGGAATTTGGAGCGCCGAGACGTTTTGTGAGAGTACCTTCTCTTCTTCACCTTCCTGTGCGGACACTTCCCACCCATTGTTTTTCTTGGATTTCGAAACGATTGCAGGAGGATCGACCAGCAACAGCAACGCGTTAGGGTTTCGCGTTTAGTTCTTTTCTTTTAAAGCCCTAGATTCTCAAAGGGCCTCAGAAGCCCAGCCTGATTCGAACTCTTGCTTCTGAAAGCCCAATCGAAAGCAATCCACTGGCCCAATGATATTTTCATACGTCTACTAGAAAATATAATCCATTTTGATATTTTCTTTCCTGAGACTGATTCATAACTTTGACTTCATAGAGTTTCAATTGACTTTTTTTAGTTGTTTTATTTAAAAATATGAACAATTTTTTTAAAAAAATAAAACAAATAAAATAATTTATTTTTTTAAAGGAAGTATAAAAGAAACAATTAGGAAATGACTTGTATTAATATAGACTTTACAAAAAAATATATATATATATATAGCACAAGTGATAAATACTAGTTGAGTACTAGGGAGGGGTGCCCTTGCAAGGCACGGTCAAGCTTTTAGAGGAGAACTAAATATTTATTAAGGGTTGTTTGTAATGTAGAGTGAAATTTTGGTGAAAAAAGAGAGAGTGATGGAAAAATAAAAATAAAAATAAAAATAAAAATAAATATAAATATAAATAAAAGATAGGAAAGAAGAATATCAAATCTCAAACACACGTCTCTATTTGAATCAATATAAAAATATAACAAAGCAAAAAACATTCATCAATATCTCGATTCTTTTTAATTTAATTAATTTTAATTTTCAAAATTTTATGTATTTTTTCCTTATGTTTTCTGTCACAATCCAAACAAAAAGTGAATTTATTCCCATCCCTTTTCTTTTCAATTTACAAATCCTCGACCTAAATACAGTTTAAGTAAATACAATTTTAGTTTTTTAAAATATTAAAATTATTGGCTCGAAAGAATGATGTAAGAGAGGGGGAAAAAAAGTTGAATAAACATGAAATAAAATAATAAAAAAACAGAGAAGAAATAATTTTTAAAAAAATAATGTGATATATAGCTTATACCAAGCCGATAAGACATCAAACCAAACTGTTTACCCAATTCTCACATACGTACGAGAAAGGATAACAAGAACTGAGACCGAAAGCTCTCTTTCTTACCTCAAACCCAAAGCAGGTCTTTTAAGTTGTAATTTTTAAGAGAATGATACGAATTGCCCCCACTTGGTCCAATGTAGGTCCACCCGTGTTCTTGTTTACGGGCGTATTTGAAATTATATAAATTTATATAAATTTATAAAAATTAATGTCTCGTGTTTTGTACAGTGAGTAAAAAATTTAAATTTTATAGTCTCGTAATTCGTATTTGTAGAGATTTATAGAGTTTTGTATTTGTTTGTTGAGCTCCAAACGGAACCTATATCTGTTGAGCTATTTACAGCACGACTACACTTACCGCATTATTATTTCATATCTTTCACTGCTTATGTTTCCACCATTCTTTTTCAAATAAAAACATCATCTTTCGGCTACAATGATTTTGAACGAAATGCACTAATCACTATGCATAATCATAATAACCGGTATAAATTAATCAAGCAATAACTTAAGCAGAAAAAAAGAGGTAGATTAAAACGGCTATCTATATATAGTGTGTGAATATTCAAAGGCACAGCACGTGATGACGAGTGGGATGCACGTAGGAATTGAAGAACTTAACCAATTAAAAGGCAACAAGAAAGGACCCCACAACCGTTTCACCTGAATTTACAATTGAAAGGATGTGGTGAATGGATGTACACTCTTCAGTCACGACGAATTCAACCAAATGGGGACAAAAAGTGATCTAAAAGGGTATATTTAGAAATTTAAGTAATGGTGTATTTGTAGTTGTATAAAATTATATAAATTTGTAAAAGTTAATGTCTCGTGCTTTGTGCACTGAGTAGAAAATTTAAATTTGACAACCTCGTAATTTGTATTTTTAGAGATTTGTAGAGTTTTATATTTTTTTGTTGAGCTCCAAACAAAGCCACTATAAAAACATATAACAAAAAATAAATTCACTAAAATGGTGTAAATAAATGTGAGCCTATCATTTTAAAATCATAATTTATTTACAAAACTGTCATTTCTGCATCATTTGGATAAAATATTCTTACTATATTTTCTTATTAACTCCAAAATATGAGAACATCATGCTTTCAGACCCACTTCTGAATGAAGGCAGGCTCAAGATAAAATCATAAAGCCGGGTGATGCTTCAACAATAATTCACCTGAGAGGCTTGACAAAGAAAGAAATTATGTATCTAAAACAAGTCACTTGTAAACAAAACCTCCAGTTGAATTTGGAGGAAACCTTTGCACTGGATGACAGGCTTATGATCCTTTTTCCTGTGTCAGCACAAAATTGAATAAACTAAGAAGACAGATAAGGATAAGGGATATGAATATGGATACCGTGATTTGAAAAAAAAAAAAAAAAAAAAAGGAGAATATGAAACGTCCAAAACATATATGTAAACATATTTTTGTATCTATCTATATATAATAATATAATAATATCCATAAAAAATAATTCACTACATTGGGGGCGTTTAGATTGACAAAAAGTTATAAAATTTGAAAAAAATTGAGTTTTTAAGTTAAATAAAAAAATACATAGCTTTTAAAGATTTTTAGTATTTTTGGCAATTTTCAGCGATTCTTAGCGCTCCAAACAGAGCCATAATTCAACTTATAAAACATAATAAAACATATGAAATATAAGAGTTTTGCTTGCTTAACTCCTCTTAATCATATATTTGAAGCATAAAGTAATTGGATATATCAAAATGGCGTGTCCATAAGTATTTTGGTGTACCTGAGTATGTATGTTCAATACATTTCTGATATGAACCCACACCCATTTTGAAGTGTCTTTGCTTCATAGTGAATGAACTTCACAATTTGGAACGCAGCCAAGCAATCCTGTGTGGTCTGACACATGTAACTCCATTTCTACAACATCCAAGAGGAGGAAAAAAAAAAACATCACAACAAAGGGATTACATGGTCTATCACAGACATAAAATCACACCAGACCTAACCCCCCCCCCCCAAGAAATGCGGAAAACTTGAAAAAGAAAGATCTTCCTGTACCATATATCACTAATGACACGTGAGCAGAAAATCTACTGAGATGTCAAGAAGCCTATTTTTGTAAATATTTTCCACTGCATATCCCACAGAATAATAGCTCATGATCAACAAACACCCACCCTTACTCTCAGCATATCAGGAGGGAATGCAAGGTAGAAACCTACACGTGCATTTTACCACCGAGGATGAGGATTCAGGTTGGAACATGCACTGCCATACTAGAGCCGCCTTCACCTCTATCTACGGAGAAACTGTGTTAAGGGTGATGCTAAACAGCCAGAAAACATTTCCAGAATTAGTAACCGGAATAATGCATAACAGTTATGCATGCACCAACCACTATAAAACTACCATCAAAAATCAAAATACACTTTGATTACAGTATTGTTATCACCACGTTATTTTGATTGTACTTACTGAAATAGTTTTGTGGAAGGATAGCATTCTTATTGTGTTAAAGCATCCATCATTTTGTGATATTTCACAAAATCTTATTGCCTTGAGGGTGCAATTTTTTGTACTGTACTCAATGGATATTGCGATTTTTATAATTTCTAAATATAACAGTCAAAGTCAAATAGGTCACACAAATGTGAAACACTAAAGTTGGAGACTCAGCTGATCACCAAGTAAAATCTCAAAATATGCTTGAATCACCAAAATCAACTCCTAATCATCCACATTACCCCGAAAGTTTACTAGTAGGCCAATAACAATTACCAAGCACAAAATGAGCAACTGCCCAAACAGGGCTCCAGGGCTCATGTGCAGCTACCAATTGAATATCAGAGAAACAAAACTTACAACTGGAAAATAACATATTCCAACGTCGGCTAGAATATCAATATTACATATTATAAGGCCATCATACCTGTTGAACAGAAAATGAATGAGCAGCATAACTTTTGAAATTTTCCAAATTGAAGCATAAGAAACCTTGCAATAAATGTAATAAGGGTCACTAAATCTATATGAAGTTGAAATCTTACCAAGTGCAACCTTCCAAATATTTATATGCAACTTAATGCTTAATGATAAGCAGTGGACTCCACCAAAAGAGCAATTTAATGTTTCTACCTATTGAGGTGACTTAAATAGGATTTATCTCAGCATTGTCTAACATTAGCTCTTAAAGAGACCAAAACAAAAGCCCCAGCGCAGAAATTTTGTATAGAAAGATGTAGTAGCTAAAATAGGAAATCTTCACACTTGATGAGTTACAAAACTGACATGGTAGTGGGAACACTGGTAATTAAAGTTATCATTTACATGCTTCACTGACCAAGGCTGAGTGTAAGAAAAATAATGACATTTTAAACAACCCATAATTGAAATCCAAAGGCGCAGTTCCTCCTATTCTAAACCTGCATACAGAAAAGGCATAAATTCAGCTCAACCATTTTATCATAAAGCTTACAAGCCACCTCATTTGTTCCTCTTTCCTTTAGTCGTCCTCTCCTACTTCTATTACTACCACCCCAAACTTGTATTGACCTACTCATCCAATCAATGCATTATGCAAAGTTTTTTGTTCTATACATGACAAAGGTTATCCCTATTGACTCTCCTCTTTTATTTTATGCAATGAAACGGTAGCAAAATAGGAGCCAAAACAGTATACTAAATGGCAATCAAACAGCATGCCTAGTTTCGTGTGGAGGACTGACCGCCTAGTTTCGTGTCAATCATAACATTTAATATCAAATAAATTTCGAGGAAACTGACAACACAAATGAAGAGTAAAGCCTTGACGTCAACAATCAACATAAATGCACATAAGACATTGTGGAGGACCAACCAACTAGTTTCATGTCAATCATAACTTTCAATATCAAATAAATTTCGAGGAAACTGACAACACAAATGATGAGTTAAGCCTTGACATCAACAATCAACATAAATGCACATAAGACACTTTACATATGCAACTTTCCACAAATCCAAAACATTTATGTCTTCTTTTGAGATTGATGTGTTCATCAGTTCCCCTAACCACTTGAGTTAGATTAACCGTAGTTTATTTTCATTCAATATCATCAACAATGACAGGCTCTAACAAGGCCTTATGCTTTCCCTTATTTACTTTTTGTACTTTCAAACTAGTATCTAAATTACTTAATCACTCCTCTGCATCCTTTTCAATTTCATATAGTAAAGAGATGTAAATGAAAAAGAAAAAAAAAAGTCCCCAAAACTGGTACTGATATTTTAAACCTTTGTAGTATTTATTCTTGATAGAAGGAAATAAAAAGGAAGGATGTAAGCCTCAATGAAGAAAAAAGGAAAGTGTTTTCATAAGAAAGGAAAGAAAATGCCATCTCGGGCATGTTTTATATTTAAAATATTGCTTTAAATTTTGGAAAAAATTATGCAATATCATAACATGAAGTAAAAGAGAGCAAATTCACTGAAGCTGACTTGTTCTTAGACAAAAAATTTTGACCAAAAAAGAAAATGCAAACTGAGGACAAAAAATGGAGATGATTTTCCTTACGAAAATTAATAAGTAAATAATCAAGATGAGGACTTTAATAATGGTATTAATTTATTCATTTGATTATAAATTTTTCGATGTCGGCAGGAGAGGCCAGAATTCCAGCTAGCAAGTTGATACGTTGCAGCGCCTTTGCTTGCATGTAGACATGTGTCTTGCTAATCATATTAAACTGTTCCACCTAAGCCCCAAACTGTGTCATCATCTTCACCTTCAATTTTCCGTTTCTATTTAAAGAGAAACTTGAATCCCCAAACGCACTGTGACCACTTTATGCATTTTCTTTTATCAACTTGTTGCCCTCATATCTCAAGTGCTACAATTTGTTGTGCAATTTTTGGTATAGCATAAGCTTGCGACCATGAGAAATTTAGTTCTCCACGAACCTACGGTGAGAGTGACAGATAATGTCTCAGGTAGTCTCAGTCATGCCTGGCAGTGTGCAAGAGGCACACTGATTGTGCCCCTATTATCTGTTGCAATTCACTTGTGCGCTATCATGTCTGTTATGCTTTTTGTTGAAAGAGTTTACATGGCCATAGTAATCTTGTGTGTAAAGTTGTTGGAGAAGAAAAGATACACAAAGTACAAGTTGGAAGCCCTGAAAGAAGATCTAGAACACAAAAAAAGCCATCCTATGGTGTTAATTCAAATACCTATGTACAATGAAAAAGAGGTATATACTGAAACCTACAATCTACTGTGTTTACATAGCTTTATGCATATTCTGAGCCTTCAATCTATACTTATATAGTTATATTGCATGTAGACGCATTAACTATCACCAGTTAACATCCAGAAACTCTGCTGTTATCTCACTTTCACGGTTGTAGTATATGACAGATGATTATCCATACATGATTCTGTTTTTAGTAGAAAGAAGATTATCCAGCATTCAACAACCAACAACCAATAAATATTTTCCTACTGCATGCATATATTAACTGTTCAACATAAAACAATTAATTCATTCAAGAAAGACTTGCTGATTAAATCAGTAATCAGTTATAGTTACTTATATTGGAACTTATAGTGATCTGATTTTGCAATTGTGCTAGTTGCTTATGTCAGAGGTTACTATATATGTGCATGAAATGAAACCAGTGTTCTAATTACATCCTGCACAAAAATTTTATAAATTGTAATGTATGTATCCATGCATATGTTGTACAAAATCATATAGAACTTTAGAAAATTGTACTATTTATTTTTTATATCCTATGGTACACTAGATAATAATCGAAGGAGCTCACTATTGGGATCATCCCCCATTTGGTGGTTGTTACATGTGAGGTAACGGAGAAAGTAGAATGACCTCACATCCTCAATGCGTACAACTAATTCCATATCACTACAAAATCTTCCACCACATAGTTGGGGTCAAACTTTGGTTTGCCATATAGCTGATTTCATACACTTGCAACAATTGTACTTCGCCAATGGAAACTATTTTGTTGTGTTCCATTAATTTTAGGTAGCAAATATGGCATCAACCTCTGGTTTAGCAATATTTGCTATATGTTCTTATAGCATGAATGCCATAAAAATACTGTAAACTACTATCCTATATTGAAGAAACTAAAACTTTCAAATAATAGAAAACCTGAAAATAGAAAGTATTCTCAGTGATATTTAATCAATAAAAGAGATTATATGTTGAA
>QLOD02000013.1:4418242-4429516 GCA_003260245.2 Sideroxylon spinosum | reverse complement strand
TATATATAGTTTTGTTGATTAGAGACGACAAGTTTGTATTTAAATTGTGGCTGTTGTGCTGATCCACCACCATCCAAGCGGATGACTCGCTTCACTGTTGGTGTAGGACTCCACAGAAGCATGCAAGTCATCAGTTTGGTGGTGGGAATTTCCAAATTGCCAAAGCCAGATAAAAGCGTGCTTTTAGTTGGTTTAGCTAATGAAGTTGTGGGTTCAATTAATCCCCGCACGCCTAGCTTACTAAAAGCGATATGTTAGATCAACATTTTTAGAAATAGAATAGTATTTTTTATTTTTTATTTTAATTTGAAATTTAACATGCTCACCTAACTAAAAATTGATGTGCATTACCATTCTTAAAAATTTATTAACACTTTTTTATCAGATAAATAAATCTTTAATAGCGTCTACTTAGATCCCAATAAGTAACATTTACGTACCATTTTCGTACTTATGTTTACAGTTTTTAAAAAACAGGTAACAAAAATTAATTTGTTAAATTTCTTTGTACTTTTTATTTCTAAAAAAATGAAAAATTAAAACATAAAAACGTAAAGCAAAAAAATATTTTTGCTCTTTGTTTTTTTTTTTTTTTTTGATCATAAACATTTTCAATTTTTACACATTATCCATTTTTGTTGCATTTTATTAAAATGAATTATTTTATTCAAATATTTTATTTAATTAATTTTTAATAAATAATATAATTTACTCAATTTAATTTAATTTTAATTAATACAAAATATATTTTATTCAATTATTTTAATAAATAATATAATTCAATTCAAATAATTCAATTATTAATTAAGTTAATAAATTTAATTTAATTTATTAAATATTAAATATTTTTTTAAATTCAATTAATTATTTAAAATTTTAAAAATTAAACATTTTATTAAAATAAAATTTAATTTTTGTAAATAAAATTACATTTTGTATTTTTAGTTTTCTACTTCAATAAAAAAATTATAATAAAAATTATAACCACTTAGACCTCGTTTGATAAAACTCTCAGTTTTCAATTTTATGTTCAGCTCTGTGCTTAATTTTTAGTTTTTATTATCAGTTTTTTATTTTTACTTTTTATTTTCATAAGAGAAAAGGAAAACAAAAACTTAAAAACACATTTGGTAAAGATAGTTGTTACTTGATAGTTATAGTAGTTACTTGATTAAATTCATTAAATTTAATTATTTTGAATATATTATTTGTTTAAAATAATTTAATATAATCGAAATAAAATATACTAAACATAATTTTTATATTATTTTTTAAAAATAATTTAGTAAAATATATTTCATGTTAATTAAATTAATTAAATTAAACCAAATTGATGTATTTGATTGATTAAAAATTTATTAATGATAATTTTATTCAATAAAAATAAAGTTAAATATAAAAAGAAAAAGTAAAATAAAAATTAAATTAATAAATAAAATTCTTATACTTTAGTATAATATAATCATATTATTTATTGAAAATTATTTAATAAAATATATTTAATTAATTTAATTAGTTAAATCTATTTATAATTAATTTTTTTAATTAATATTAATCAATCTTTAAATATAATTTAATATATTTAATATATTAATTTAATGAAAATATAATATATTAAATATAATTTAACTATATTAATTGGATAAAATATTTTTAGTTAACTATTGGTTAAATTATATTTAATTTATAAGTTAATAAATTGGTTTAATAAAAATAAAATATATTTAACATAATTTAACTATATTAATTGAATAAAATATTTTCAATTAATTTATTGATTAAATTTAATTATTAAATATATTATATATTTTTATTATATTTAATATATAATTTAGTATATTAATGTAATATATATGAATTAATATATGTATATATATGCATATATATTTATCGGCGGTGGTCGAAGATGGTTAGAGAGATGGTAGTTGTTGGCCGTGATCGGAGGTAGTGGCTGTTGACGATGGCCAAATGTGGGTGGTGATCATCTGTCGTTGGTGGCTGGTTGTGGGTAATGATTGTGACTGTAGTGAATGTACAAAAATATAAGAACTTAAAAATAAAAACTTAGGAAAGCAAAATTTTTATTTTTTCATAAATTTTAAAAATTATGAAAACAGTTTTTATTTTTTTGAAAACTGAAATTAAAAATAAATTTACCAAATAAGTTTTCATGTTCAATTTTTAAAAAAATAAAAACAAAATGGTTGTAAACAGACCCTTAGGGCCCGTTTGACAATACTGTCATTTTTTATTTCATGTTTTCTGTTGTTGTTTATTTTTCTTAAAATGAAAACTGAAACTGTATTTGAAAATTCAATTTTGTTTATAATTTTTTTCATAAAATATTTAATTTTATTAGTTTCTAAAAGTGTAATACAATTTAAAAAAATATATTTCATATTAATTCAATTATATTATTTATTTAAAAATTGAATAAAATATAATTATTATATCATTTAATCCAGTAAATAAAAAATATATTAATTATAATTTCATTATAATATTTACTAAAATATATTTCATAATCATTCAAATAATTTAATTATGATATTTATTAAAAGTAATTTAATAAAATATATTTAATATTAGTTAAAATAATTAAATTTAATTTAATTAATTAATCTAATTATGATGTTTATTAAAAATAATTTAGTAAAATATATTCAATATTAGTTAAATTAATTAATATAAAATAAATTTTATTAAATAAATGTGATAAAATATAATTTAATTTAACTATGATATTTATTAAATTATATTTTATCACAATCAAATGATAAAATGTATTTATATTCATTAATTAAAATGTATTATTGAATTAAATTAATTTTTTATTTATTAAATTAAATTTAATAATTAATATTAATTAAATTTAATTATTTACTAAAAGTAAATTAATAAAATATATTACATATTTATTTAGATAATTTATTTAATTAAATTATATAATTTGTTAAAAATAATTTTGATTTAATAAAACATTTGAATAAAGTAATTTATTTTAATATGATAAAACACAAATGGATAAAGTAATAAAATCTATAAAAATATTTGCAGCAAAAAAAGAAAACAGAGTGAAAACACATTTTTTTCGTTTTTGTTTTTCTGTTTAAGTTTTTATTTTTTTGAAAAAAAAATATAAACAAATTTAATAAATATATTTTTGTTATCGGTTTACAAAATTTTGAAAACATAAATTAGAAATTAAAATCGTTACCAAACGTAAAACAACACTTAAATAGCAGTACTTAGCTTGCTTAAAAGTTGTTAAGATTCCTTATTTCTTTTCGATTTTAACTTTACTTTATGTATTTAGTGTTGAAAGAGAATAACCAGTTTAAGCTGCCACATTATCCAGTAAACAAATTAATTAGTACGTACAGTGAAATTTCACCTAGTGTTTGCCCAAATTCTAATAGGGTGTGGCATTTCCCTATTGAGGAAAAAAAAAAAACTTGGTTTATTACCTTCTTGTCTTTTATGTTTTGATTAAATCTAAAAGTAATTAACGCAGTGTTTCGGATGCATCGACATATATATATAAAATCACTTCATTAATTACCTCGCAAGATATATATACATAATTATCTTCGTCGTCACCATGACCCCACCATTGGAATGATCGTAGATTAAACTCACTCCCTTAAGCTACCCACTCATATTTGCAACTTAAAATCTTGTTAATCATTTCCTGAAAATGCATTATTTGTTATTATGCATTTATATATTTTGAGGACCGTAATTTCAATGATTAATTCTTTCCATAAAGATCTTGGTATAATTACCATTTTAAATACCATACATCACATAATATTTGCTGATACAAAAGATATAAGTAACACGTGACAATATCCCCAAACACAGTTCCTGAGTCAGAATGAGCTCGGGAATAGACCTCTCTACCTGGCAAAGTGATCAAGATGAGTCCCATCCTTTTAATGACTATATTTACTCAATATTGACTAAAAATACTTCATCATAATAAATTTAATTCATTTATTATTATCTAGTTATATTCGGTTACCCCCAGCTTTACAGGTGTCAAACAGATGGAACATGTGAACAGTCCCTAGAGGTCACATCACACGCATTCCCTTGGCTTGCCTCATGCACATTCAATGCTACACGATAGGCAATTAATACAACGTGATAAGCATTTATTATAAAGCATACCGTCACATTAGAATAGCTTCCTGGGTGAGAATGTAATGATAATTTTCTTATAATTTAGACATTTATTTATTCCAACTACTATCCTATAAATAAGACGTTTAGAACCAAATTTCAGGTATGTTTACTATTACTCACGAAGTGTTGCCATTTTATTTTCTCATTGATTTAAGCCCTTCTTGACTTAACCATCGGAGGAATTGTGATCTGGAACCCTCATCAGCCTTTTCTTCTGATTCTTTTCTTGTTTTCAGGCTTGGATTCTCTTTTTTCTTTGTGAACGTGATGAGCAGGTGCGATAGCATTTTTTTATCGTCGAATATTTTGGCGCCCATCGTGGGGCACGTCTTCTTGATTTTCCACATTCGTTGTTCTCGAGATGTTTTTGATTTCTGAAGAGACTAAAACAAAAATGGTGACTAATAAAAATAAAATTCCTTCACCTTCTTCTCCGAGCATAGAGACAGAAGAAGAAGGGGCATTGACGATATGTAACCTAAGGCAAGCAAGTAGCAAACATCAAAGGATTGATGATCCGAAAGCTGCCAGATGATTATGTGAGTTGAAAGTTAAGGCTGCTGCAAAAAAAAAATGGAGTTGGAAGAAATACACTTCAAGATGAACAAGGTGAAACTAAAACTGAACGGCCATTCTCAGTTTGAGCTAGAATATCAAAGTTTCAGCTCCGATGAGAGCTGTGATGCCTTATATGATGATTCTAACAGGTGGGAAGATCATGGAAGAAAAAAAATCGTGAAGATGGACAATCAGGAGCCAGGCGTACTATTTATTCTGCCCTTGAAGCTATTGCTGTTAACATACGTCCGGTGAAAACTTGGCATGCAGAATACCTCCTACAATAAATGGAAAACCCTCCAAGTCTCAAAAAGGGGAAGATGTAGCAAAAGGAAGCTTTCTAGCTAGAAGAAACATTATGACGTTGATGAGAGCTCATCGAGAGATGATATAGTTCTCGCAAAAAGATAGAAGTCTAGTAAATCGAAAGATGTAGAAATGACATAATACAATGAGGGGGTAAGTTTCGACCAAACCACTCAAATGATGGCTAGGAGACCCTTGGAAGAATATCTGCCTTACTCTTCACAACAGATATTTGTGAGGCAGAGCCCCTAAAGAAGTTTTAGACTATGGTTTCTCATCTATGATATTAAATCGGATCCACTAGCACATTATCGCCACTACATAGAAGCAATCACCATGTGGAATTACAATGATGAGCTTATGTGCAGCATATTTCCATCAAGATTGGGTGAGACCGCTCTTTAGTGGTTCCATAAGTTACCTCCTAGAAGCATCGGATGTTGGAGCCAGTTAGCCGAGGAATTCGTCACCCGATTTTTGGCAAATACAAAATAGCCAAAAACTACTGATGTGCTCTTCACCATGAAGAGGAAGAGTAATGAAAGTCTAAGGAATTACTCTTGAAGGTATATGAAGCTTTATAATAAAATAGAATGATGTTCCAAGGAGCTGGCAATGACCATGTTTAAATTAGGGTTATAAAGAGGAAATAAGTTATGGTTATTATTGACAAAAAAGCCAGTAGCTAATATGTCCGACCTTATGCATAGAATCAAGAAATATGCTAAGGTTGAAGACAACAAATCAATTTTTTGAAGTTGTTAATATAGTATTTAAGGAGCCCATTTTCAGTATTCTCTCTAAAATTCACGACCAACCATACTTTCGATGGCCATATAAGTTGCCCAACTTCCCCAGTCGAGAGAACCACAAGGCTTTTTGTTCTTATCACCAAGATAAGAGGCATTGCACCGGAGAATTCCGTTCCTTACGTTATTTCCCTGAGGATTTAGTCAAAGATAGACACATAAAAGAGTTAATAAACAAGGAAAGAATAAAGAATGCGGAAAAGACTCCCCAAGCACAATGGAGAAACCATTGAATGAAAAGAGATGGTCTCGAGGATTTTGTAAATAAAACCCAACAACCACCAAGAACCAAAGCCAAGAGAAAAGTTCGGAGGCCAGCAATCATCTATGTCATACATATAGAAAATTACCCCCAAAGTATCATTGCTTATCCCCTAGCAGATGAACGAATTGTTGGTTGGGCAAGTAAAGTCCAAAAAATGACTAGCTTCCTGAGCAAATGGCAACAAAGAGAAAGTGTTCGGAAAATTACATCCTACAAAGATAAAAGTGCTGGGGTGCAAGAACCACACAACGATGCTCTGGTGGTCAGTCTTAAGATATTTGAGTCAGATGTCAAGAGAATCTTGGTGGATGCTAGGAGTTCGATAGAGGTCATGTTTTTTAGTTTGTTCAAAAAACTTGGTCTTACAGAAGAGGACCTAGAGCCAACTGAATGTCCACTGATAGGATTCAATTCTGCCACAGTATGACTATTGGAGAGAGTTATGATCTCCTTTTGGGCTGGTCTAGTGGAGTTTGACATGAAATTCACGGTGGTGGATATACCATATTCCTATAAGTCCTGGATACATTTGTTAAAGGCTGTCCTCTCAATCTATCACCAAGTCCTCAAATTTATTTATGGTGACGAGGTGATTGAGATTTGAGGGGACCTGAATATATCAAAAAGGTGCTTCACTGCCGCACTCAAGTCCAAACTACTTCCCGAGCAAGTTCAGCTCAAAGAGATGTCCGAAGACACACAAAAGATAGATGATGTTAGAGGTGATCCTACGAAGAAAGATGTTGAAAACTTGTAGAAGGTCAAGCTTAGTATGGCTGAAGACGACAGATATTTCCTTACCGGCTCAAACCTACTGCCTAAGAAGAAATTGGAGCTTACGGAGATGTTGTTGAAGAACAATGGTACCAAATTGGGCCCTATAAGAAATGTCAAGTATTTTCCCTGATATGATAAGACATAAATTGAATGTCAACTCAGGGGTTAAACCTATAGTCCAGAAGGCAAGGAGTTCTACATTGTAACATACTGAAGCGGTCATTGAAAATGTCGACAAATTACTAGAGGCTGAAGTTATCAGGGAAGTCTCATACTCTAAATGATTAGCCAACTCAGTGGTTATAAAAAAGAAGAATGGAAAGTAAAGAGTCCAAATTAACTACACTAATCTGAATAAGGCATCTCCAAAAAACACATTTTCGTTACCAAAGATTAACCAGTTGGTGGATTCAACAGTAGGCAGCTCAAGGATGTCCTTCTTGAATGCATACAGAGAGTACCATCAGATCCCGATGCATGGCTTGATGAGAAGAAGACTTCCTTCATTACCCTGAAGAGAATCTATTATTACAGGACTATGCCATTCAGTCTAAAAAATATCGATGCCACTTACCAGAGGTTGGTGAGAAAGATGTTTAAGGATGACCTCAACAAGACCGTGGAGCTCTACATCAATGATTTGGTAGTGAAGAATAGAGAGCGAGATATCCGTGTTTAGCATTTGCAGCATGTCTTTCCTACACTCACAATTATGGGTTAAAGCTCGATGCTACCAAATATGCCTTCGATGTTAGCTCCGGAAAATCTTTTGGGCATTTGGTCACCCCACAAGGAATTAAGGTAGACCCCAACCAGATTTGAGCTATCCAAGAAATGGTATCTCTAAAGACAAAAAAGAAAGTTCAAAAATTTACAGGAATGGTCACAGTAGTTAACAGATTTATTAGTCGAGTATTAGATAAGTGCCGACCATTTTTTAAGTTATTGAAGGAGGCAAATAAGATGATATGGGATAAGGAAGTAGATCAGGCCTTAAAAAAATTAAAGGAATACTTGACTACTACCCCAATTTTACCCCCCCAGTCTAAGGATGTTTTACAACTTTACCTGGTTATGTCAGATCAAGCGATCAGTGCTGTGCTGTTAAAAAGGAAAAGAAATAAAACAAAAGCCCATCTACTATGTAAGAATTTAAGTCTTAGTTGATTTTGTGGTAGAATTTACTCTCTCAATCCCCGAGCAGATACAAGAGTGTGGTAACTAGAAATAAATTCAGAAACTGAAGTGGTTATAGAGATAGCCAAGCTTTCGTGGCAGATTAAAATGGACGGGGCCTTATCCAAAAGGGATTTCAGACTTGGTGTAGTCCTAATAACCCTAGAAGGTGTAACCATTGAGTATGTAATAAAGCTTGCATTCCAAGCCACCGATAATGAAGCTGAGTATGAGGCTCTCTTTGCTGGTTTTGATATCACTCGACGTCTCTTTGCAAAAAACTTGATCATAAAGACAGACTCCCATCTGATAGTTAATCAGTTGAAAGAAGAATATGCTATAAGGAATGAGAGAATGGTCGTGTATTTGGGGCTTTCAAAACTAAAATTGAAAGGATTCAATGTCATTAAAGTTCAACTGATTGGGAGGGACCATAACATGCATGCTAACTTGGCGACCTCTCTGAGGATCAGGCTTACCGATACATTCTTGCTTGAAGTGTTAGAAAAACCAAGCGTATCTAAGGTAGAAGAAGTGGTCTGTATTCAGCTGGGTCCATTTTGAATGAATTTAATTGTTGCTTATCTAAAGGATGAAACTCTTCCCAGGGACAAGATTGAAGCTAGAAAGCTTAGAGTGAAGACTACAAGGTTTTGATTATCCCTTGATTATAAGCTATACAAAAAGTCATTCACAGGCCCCTATTTTCTTTGTGTTCATCCAGACAAGATGCAAAATTTTCTTTATGAACTGCATGAAGGGGAACCCATAACTCACATCAAAGATGTCGACACCATTTACTTTGTGTAGAAAGTCATTATCATAAGTTATGGCATCCCTATGACACTTATTTCAGACAATGGAACACAATTTGATAGTGTTTCATTCAAGGAATATTACTCTAGATATGGGATAAAAAATGTATATTCAATGCCTATCTACCCATAGAGCAATAATCAGACTAAAGCAACAAACAAAATCATCCTCAATGGCATCAAAAAGAACTTAGAGGGTGCCAAGGGAAAGTGGGTAGATGAACTTCCAACAGTTCTATAGACATATAAGACAACTTTAAGGAGATCAACTGGTGAGTCTCTTTTTTCTTTTGCTTATAAAACAGAAACAGTCATCCCACTAGAAGTTGGCATGTTGATCATCCGTTCACAAGCCTTTAACAAGGGAGAGAGTGATAAAGTAATAGAAGTAAGCCTAGATCTAATTGATGAAAAAAAGAAGCTAGCTGCAATAAGATTTGTAAATTATCAACAAAAGATAAAGAAAAAATACAACAAAAAGTTCCAACCTCGAGAATTCAAGGTTGGAGACTTTGTGTTAAGAAAGCTGATAGGAACAAAAAAAAGATCCAATAAAAGGTAAGCTCGGGGCTAACTAGAAAGGCCTATTCCGTATTACAAAGATGCTTGGGAATAGAGCCTACCGACTGGCAGATTTGGAAGAAAGACCTGTCAAAAGACCATGGAACACGACTTATTTAAAGTTATTTTACATGTAAGTATTTACTTTTGCTTCCATTATAATTAAAGATATTCCACATGGGGCAATACGAGGATGCAATTTTAGAGATATGCACAAAACTCAAGCCTAGTCTCATTGGGTTCTCTCAGTGTTGACTCTAGCAAGCCTAGTCTCACTGGGTTCTCCCAATACTAACTCTGACAAGAACGGTTCTTTTAAGAACCATGGTAAACGACCAAGGCAAAGTAACACAATTGGATACTCTAATGGTTGACATTAACAAGCTAAAAGCGTTTTGGATGGTATTATTTTTTGTTAGTAAATAAGCAATTTTCACTTTTACAAAAGGTTCCAGGTCTTTCCAAACCACATTATATGTGGTTGGCAATACGGAACATGCCGTAATCAGTGTTCTCGTTGACTTATCGTGTTATTAAAACGTAGATAAGCACTTACCCACTTTTTTAAGAAGTTTTTACATGACCCCAACCATGTAATGGTCGGCTATATGATACCAAAGAATTTTTCAAGTGTTAAAGTATGGTCAAAGACTAGAGTAGGCTGCTCTAGGACTTAAAGTTTATTAAAAGTAGCCTCAGACTTAGGTATCAAAATCTAGTGGATTGTTTAAATGTTGATAAACTTAATCAATTAACTGTTTTCTTTGATTTGTCTTGAATTACGGATTCAGTTCCTATTGGTCCATTTGTTTAGGTTAATCAAAGACATGATCATGAAGTTTGAAAAGTGTTACACATAAAAATTAGGTAACATAATCTAGTACAAAAGGTAACAAAATCTCATAACACAAGTACATTATTACAAATGTGAAATGAAGACAAAATTTGATACACATAAAAGTTCAAATAGATTTTTCATTAATGATGGAAAAATAGAGTACATGGCTTATGTTTACATGAAAAAAAAATGAGACGTTTTAGTTTATTTCTATTTGTTCCCTTCAGACTTATCCTTACTAAGCTATAGATTTCATAACATTGGTGATTAACTTCATAGGGCTTTGACTAGTAACGTCCGCAGGACCTCTCTTGAGGCTGTAGTTAAAGTTGTTGGGATGTCTAGATTTCCTTGAGCACTTTGTACTTCAACTTGCCTTCATTTAAAAGCTCCCCATGCGGCTTCGACAATTAGAGTTTGGGGATATCGGTCAAAACTAAACTTGGGGATTAAATTATTAGGATTAGGGAATGAAACATTCTTCTATGTCTTGGAGGCAAAATTCACACCTAATTTACGCATAGCTGCCTCTTAGCCATCCAAAAAGTATTCGTTTTTTGGTAGCTTTTTCTTCAGAAATCTTCATAGCTTTATTTTTTTGCACGAGAGCTTCATCTTTGCTCTTCAGTTTGACCTTCATCTTCTCATTCTCCCCTTTTAGCTTTAAGAACTCCAACCTGGACTTTGATAGCTCCTCGATTATTCTTTCTTGTTTGGCCCTGGCTATCGAAGTTCTACGTTAACTGCCACAAGCTGGTCAATCTTCTTCACCAGTTCCTCATCCTTGAAGGCTAAATACTTTAATGCCACATTCATTTTCTTTTCACTGGCCTCTGATATCTCTTCGGTAGCATTAACTTTTAAGTTAGCAACTTTTATTTCCTTCCCCATCCCCCTCATATCTTTCTAAGGTCGTTAACCCTTTCTCTCAGAGCCTTGATGTAGGCATCGTCCATGCTAGCTTTATCATGGAGGCCCTTA
>QLOD02000013.1:4285267-4297729 GCA_003260245.2 Sideroxylon spinosum | reverse complement strand
TTGCCTGTTTGAGTGCTTTTTTGTCTCAATTGTTTCCTTGATGGGGGTAATTACACTTTATCCCTTGGGTTTGGCACAAAACACAGAACCCCCAGCCCTCCCCTCTCTGGTTAAATAGTCTGACGCAACCACCTCATAATTTGGATTAAAATGAAAAATTAACAAAATCTATTAAATTTAATTGGATTTATGGCTCATGTGTCAAAATTGGTTGAAGGAAAAAGATTTCCACAAAAATGTATAAATAAAAAATATATTTTACCCATTTTTATATTAAAAATGAAGCATTGGTTCATTTTTAAAATAAATTTAATACAAAATTCACAGACAAATTTGACTCTATTTTTCTTAATAATGTTTATTGCACAATCACATATAGCCATCATGACACATGAGGCACAAATTTAGTTAAATTTAGCAGATTCCGTCAATTTTGTACTTTAATCAAATCACGAGGGGTTATATGTTGACTTTTAGACTAAACATGATGAATTGTGTGTTTTTTGGACAAAGAAGTAAAGTGTAGTTCCCTTTCCCTCTTTGTCCAAAATAATTGAAGCAGCATAACACAAGCTAAAGAGCCAAGAGTGAGTAATGTTTGATTGAAAATTTGAATGTATAGCAGATTACAAGTTCCATACCATCAATTTGAGCAGAAGTATAGCAGTAGCACTAGAACACTTCTGCTAGTGCACTACACATCGTGGCCATGAATTAGATTTCCATGACATTTGCATTGTTTAAGACATTTTTGCATCTGTCCTCTCTGAATTACTTCCCATATCAGTTCGGGATTGCATTCTACTCTCATCAAATTTTTGCATATAATTAAACGACATCATTTTCTAATCCGTCTTCTTAATAGAATTAAAATAAGTTCATAACTAAAACTTTGAAGTTATCAACTATTGAGCTTAGAAGACTGATAGTTATCACTTAATAATTCTATACACAAAAGATATAATCACATAATATTTGCTTTTATCAAATATTAAAAAGATTACGTCGAGGAAACAGGAAACTATCAAGAGAGAGATGAAGGCATATTTTTAGTTTACACAAAAGAACAAGTGAAATGCAGAAACTTGGCATACAATTAATTTCTGTTTGAAGAGAATTACGTGTGCTACTTTTAGTATTAGATCATGAAACAAACCCATTATTACTGTTTCAAAAACTGGGGAACCATCAAAAGTACCTCTTTTGGACTTTTGGGATCTTGGAAGAATCTCGATAGAACAGGTATCCTTAAATGAAGTGACAACAAAAATTTTTACACCATACTGCAACACAACATTAAAATACATTAGTTCCAGAATAAATGAATATTTGAACAAGACAGTTATTCCACAGTTAAGTAGCTTATCCTTCAAAGAAATAAGATTTTAAAATTCACATGCTTCACAGATGCAAAAATATTATGTAGGTACGCACAAACGCATTTGCAAGTCACCAAAAGTGAATGTCACCAACGTATATTTAAGAAGAAAGCCAAACAGAAAACCAAATCATCATATGGATCCAACTTTACTAGAAAAAACTCAAAGGAGTCCTTAATGGTCACGACAAGCTTTTCCAGAGAAAGGCTAAAGAAATAAACTTTTGAATTGTGAATAGGTTCTTCCACTCCACCTTACAGTTAATTCCTCTATCCTGACATGACCAGACTAAGCAAACATCCCTGTACTCTTGCAAAAACTTTATTCCAATGTCAAGGAAGTCCAAACAACTCCATAATTCTCCTCAATATTTGGCAAGTCTTAACAAAATTTTGGTGCCGCGCCAGCAGAGGGAAAGGAGAGCAGATAGATAAGTAAAAAAGAGAAAAAAAGATCAGAAGAAGATAAATGTGATTGTCCTTTAAACAATTATATTTCTATATAGGCATTGTCCAATAACAATGACAAGGAAACAAAAACAAATTTTTCAAAAAAATGAAAATAAAAATCAACATCCTATTTCTATTGTAATCAAAACCCCTAATAAAAACTAAATTCCAGATTGTTGCTTCTTTACAATCTTTATCACATTTGTATGACTCAAACTAATAGTAGACAATAAGAAGGAATCCAATATGAACAAAAACAATGGCCAGATCATAATAGAAAAAATATTGTGATCAGACAACAGGTAAATGAAGATTGAAGAATTTGATGAAAATGGATCATGAGGTAATCCTCAAAATTGCTTTCACAAAATCTTTGGCATGCATCTTCTCACTGATCTTTTTCAGAACTTATGTTGTATTTCTCTTTGGTAAATTTCAAGCGCAATTATTATCTATTTTGTGTTATGCATTGTTATTATTCCTAATGCAACTACAATTTCAAAAGCCCATAGAAAGTCTAGTAATACGAACTCACAGCATTCCAGGTTTTAACAGGAACCAAACAAAAAGAAATCTTAGTTTAATGGTTAAGATATATCAGGATTGAAATCAATTGTATTAGTGGAGGAAAAATAGAATTATTGGCAGACCAAACTTTTATACAAGGACTGATGATACATATTTAACAAAAATAGTGTCTAACGTTTAAACAGCCTCCTGCAATGCAGGGTAAGACTGCGTACAATAGGTCCAATGTGGCCCGACCCTTCCCCGGACCCCACATAGGTGGGAGTTTCGTGCACCGGACTGCCCTTTTAGTATCTAACGTTCCAATCTTCCATATAAAGTTATAGGGAAGAAAAAAGATGATTGGTACCTAATTGGTTCTTAACGGTGAAACATTTTCAATGAATAACTGAATTCACTTGTTTTGACTAACAAAACTAATTTATATTATTTTGGAAATATTAAGTGTTAGTATGAGAATATAGTGCAAAAACAATAGGCAAAATTTACACAAAGCCTACTTAAGGACCCAATATCGTTTCCAATTTATGGATTACATAATTGATTATAAACAAATTCCTGTCATCCAATCCCTAAACAAGTTAAAATAGGCTAACTAAAAAAATTATGAAATTTACTTATTATGGAGGGAAGCACGTCAGCTTTTGACTTTATAAATTTTAACACAGAGGCCAGCAATAAAGCACATTCAAACTCACGTTGAAACCAATAGTAAAAGAACCAAAAATGCAAGCAAATTAAACACGAATGGAAGGACAATTTTGTTTTGTTCATGATCCATAACCCATACCGAATCTGCAGCTGCCTGCAAGGTCACATGATCTCCCCATTCACCAATCCTGGTTTAATATAATACAAAAGGCATAAATACCACTCTTGCTGAGAATAATGAAACAAATTGGAAATATGAAAAATAAAAGAAAAAGGATTTTAAATAGTACTTGGACATCTTCTTCAAATAGTCACCATATTCCATAGGAACACATCCCTCATACATGTCACGATGAGACTTGAGCTGCCAATGTCCAACCATCAGAAGATAGAATATAATGATTGAGATAATCTATGATATAACGAGCCCAACAGTCTTCAATAGCTCATTAGAAAGTAGATCATAACTTTCTAGGACAATCACCTGATTAACAACTTGTTGCCTCACAAATTTGTGGTGCTCAGGGGTACGATAGAATTGATCTGATAAAGCACGAAACTGGAATTTTGGGGGGTGGGGGGATGTAAGTTACTATCACTAAAGAGTAAAGAGGAATTATAAGGCACTAGATATCTAATCATAGTGCACAAATTCAGAAAACATGCAGACATACTCGAGGACCTAGTGACATGCATTAATCATACAAAACAATTGAGACAAAGTAGATACAGTTTAAACAAGACCAGTCCCCCATATTTTATACAATAAAATGTACTACTGTATAAAGCAACGTGAAAAATGGTAAATTTTAATGCACAAGAACCCATCATATGGTGATAAGCGCCATATCCCTTCCAACTCAACCTATTGAACATCATCATATTTAAAAACAAAACTCTTGTAACTGAATAAATCCATTACAAAGCTTTCATCTATAAATCTTTCTGGATTTCCAATTTGATTCAAAAATGGCAATACTAGAAGTACCAGGAAAATCAATAGTAATACTGCAAAAAGGTTGCTTGTCAAAGGTTTTACTTACACTTATGTGATTGACCATCAAAAAACCTTAGCTCCTAAGGCAAAGTGAATTCTATTCATGTCCTCCTCTCGTGCGATTATCAGTTAGGTTGGTCATTAAAACAGTTAGATGTGAAGAATGCATTCCTTCGTGGTGATTTGGAGAAAGAGGTGTATATGGATATTCCACCAGAATTCTCCTCTCATTCATTGCGAAAAAGGTATGTTAGATGAAGGAAGTGTTATATGGATTACAACAATCTCCAAGAGCTTGATTTGGAAAATTTCTCAAAATTATGTTTTGTATACAAAGAAGGTCATGCATATCACACTATGTTCATTAAGCACAATTGTGATTAGGCCTGTCAATGAGTCAGATCTGAATCAAATCTGTCAAATCTGGATTCAATCTAGATCCAAAAGTAGTCGGTCCAATATTACAAAATCCATATCCGATCTATATACCCAGATCCAATCCATTATGAAAAAAAATTTTTCTAACTATCATTTCATAAAAATAAAAATATATTTTTTTGAACAATTGTTAGTTTATGCATGATCCACGCACTATGCATTTAGAAGCTTTTTTGCATTAAAGCTACTCTAGGAAAGAGAGTATTATTCTCCAATGATGATCACTTAAAGTTTGAGGCATTTATTGATGTAGATTGGGCCGGTTCAATTGATGATAGGATATCCACGTGACTAGTTACATAGCAAAGTAAGAAACGAAGATTTAGCGGCAAAGTCTAGCCCAAAGGCTGAGCATGGAGGTATGATGCATGCTTGTGAACTACTATAGCTTCAGACTGGACTTAGAGACTTGGGGATATCATATAATGGACCTACGAAATTGTATTGTGTGACAAGAAGTCGGCCTTTTGATATGCATTTAAAAAGGAAAAGTTGACCAATTTTTTATTTTTATTTTTTAATAAATTATCCTATAAAAAGTTGAACAATGAAATAATCTATATGTCTGCTGTGAAATTAGAGAATCAATTGACTGACATTTTTAGTAAACGGCTTAGTACTAGACCTTTTATCCTATTGCCTGCAAGTTGGGTACGAGGGATATCTATGCACCAACTTGTAAAAATAATTTCGACCGATTTTCAGATGATAAAATATAAATATGTTTGAATATAAATATGTAGAACCACTTATTATTAGTCATGTATAAATATATACTAATATATATTCATTTGTTGTTGTCTTCTTCCCATGTTTGTGCTTTAATTTTCCAAACATTGTGTGTTGATGTGTCCATCTCACATCACATCATGTCCCATGTTGATATAGTCACTGGGCAGACTTAGTAAGAGGCAAGGGGGTTAGGTTCCCCAACCCCCCCCCCCCCCAAAAAAAAAAATTTTTTTTGGATGAAAAGACTAAAATACCTCTAATAATATACTCAGTCATATATACTTTTGGAGGGATAGGATGTTAATTTTATGTTGATTTAGGTTTTTCCAATTTATTTTTCTTCATGCAATCTTCAACATGATGAAATTCACAAATTTCAGCAATTTTAATCATAATACTTAAACCAAGATAGTTTCATTACTGAAATTGATCAGGCTACTTGAATAATTAGGTATCACATGCTAGACATACTTTCTACAAATGTGTTATTAAACCACTACTTGGTAATTCCACATTCTATTGGCCTTGTATATTAGTAGCCTACTTGCAGCAACAAATAGTTTCGAAATATCTTTGATAGTCTAATATAATTTTAGCAAATATTTTGAATATCCTTTTTAATTTGTAAAGCCTCACCCCCTTATTTTTTTTTTCCCAAAATTCCTAACTGTCCATTTGTATATAATTTTTCTACCTCACCCCTCAAGCATCAAATCATGGATCCGCAACTGATTATGACCCCCTTGACAAAAATCCCGGGTTCGTCCCTGCATATAACATATCCATACTTTTTTTAGCCTATAAAAACCAAATACGTTGTGTAAAAAACACATTAGAAACTCCGGTCAAACTCGTAGATTTCATTTACTGAATAAGTATAAATTTACTAAACAACAGAATACTAAGAAATGAAAAATAAATAAAGTGCCCGGTAGCACCTAATACCACCAAATTTATACCCACTAATTTGTGCCTTGTGAGCATTTTGTTAGAACAAACCCTATGATAAACCTCAGTTTGCAAGTAGTGCACACATTTTACCACATCAATACCACTGATCCTAGCAACAATAAGATGAATGTGTTCCCTTGCTATGTTAAAACACATAATAACTAATAAATGTTTCTGTAATAACTAAGGAAACAAATCCAAGATACTTTATTAGTAAAAATTAATTTTTCGTAAGTTGTTAAGCCAACATCTTTTGGCAATATATCAAATGTAACAAATGTTGCTTCCAATTCCCAGCTACACCCACAAAAGAAGAAAAAACAGGAAAATAACCAACCTGACAATTACCATCTCCTTGGACCTTGCACTCAACCAAGTCATATAATTGCAATCTGCAAAATAACATATGGAATCAAGTTTACACGATGGGGCACATACCTAACAAAAAGCATATTGTAAAGCAAGGAAAAAACTCATGACAAAATATTCTCATATTGTCAGTATAAGAATTTCAAATACTGATGAAAGATAAAATGGAAGGGCTAATCCTCTATCTTCCTCATTTTTGTAAGATCTAGTATGCAAGAGCATTGAATAGAGAATACTCATGCATAGCAAACAAGGAGCAGCGGGAGTAGGTTGAAGCAATGTATTAATGAGTCGAGGTTCCAAAGAATTGGAATCTCCACAAATTCCAAAAAACACTGCAGAAATATTGCTAATGCAGAATTTTAATATCATCTCTCTTCAAATGATAAAAAGTTTTGAAGTTCTAATGGGTGGGCCCATATACTTTATTCATTTTCAGCATCTAGGTTGAAGTTCTAATGGATGGTTATGAACAAGTTTATCAAGCATATTATAGATAAGATCTCTTTATATATGTTCTTTGCATACGATATTGTTTTGATAGATGAAATTAGGCAAGGAGTTAACTATAAGCTAAAACTTTTAAGACACACTTAAAAGAGTCCATATGTCTTAGAGTAAGCAATACTAAAATATAATATACATATTTTAATTTCAGGAAAATTAAAATTATGAATGAGAGCATTGTGAAAATTGAGTATCAAGAAGTACCAAAAAGTTATCATTTTTGGTGTCTTGGATTAATTATCAATGCAAATATAGGGTTTGAAGAAAGTGTTATCCATAAGAGTCGAGCAAGGTGGTTAAAATGGAAAAATACCTCAGGTGTTTTATACGAGTATAGAATACATATAAAGCTAAAAGAAAATTTTTAGAGGACAACTATAAGGTCAACTATAGTCTATGGCACATAGTGATGGGTTATTAGATAACAACTCTTTCAAAATATAAGTGTGGTGAAATGGTAAGACAAGAAATTAATGATAAAAAATGAATACATCCTAAGAAAAAATTAAAGACAACATTGATAGAAGAAAAGTTGAGAGTCGTTTTAAGATGATTTGGTAATGATTAATGTAGACTTGAGGTGCACCAGTATGAAAGCGAATGGATCCAAGTAGTTGTAAGAAATGATAAAAGCTAGACCTAAAATATATGGATTGAAATTATGAAAAAAGACCTAATTTCAAATAATCTCATGGACCCTTGATAAAAATGAATGGAGCAAAATAATTCATATAATGACAAATAATTTGGGATTAAGGCTTTGATGAGTTGAGCTAAGCTTGAAGAAAGATTAATGCCATTTTAAAGGTTCCATATAGAGAGTGCAACAATTTGGAATAGGCCTGAGGAAAAAAGCATCCCTTTCCATGTCTATGCAGACAGACCTTGTAACAAATAGCAGGATTCCAACATATGTATACTTTTTTTCAAGTCTAAAGAATACATTACCAATACTCAACAATTCATCTTAAATCATTAGATAATAAACTAAGCCACAACATCATCAATTTATTTAGAATTCAGCTCAAAAAAGTTGAATCCACATAAAAATGAAAAACACGGCAACTTAAGTGTGTAAAGGTGCATCATGCATCATAAACACGAGGGTCCACTCACAAACAAAGAAAGGATGGGGCCATAGTTGTCAAATCTAAGATTCCGAATCGAGATTCATATTGTGAATCGGATTCTTAGATTTGAGAATTGTTAATCGTATCAAATCGTGAATTGTAAGATTCGATATAAAATCTGAAAATAATAGAAAAATAATGTTTAAATATTAAAAATATATAAGATATTGAATAATGAACATTATTGTACTTGAAAATTAATTATTTAATGTGATCACAATGTTTATATGGAAAGAAGTTAAGCCTTATGGCTACAATGGCGAATGCAGAAATCATGTTTAGTAGAGGCAACGACAACATTTATTTAATGACCATAATGAAAAGCATAAAAATTTGGGAGAACCAACTCTTAATAATATGAAATTGTATGAACAAATTTCAGCTACATTAAAATAAATTTTAAAGTTTGAGGGGTGCTCAACCCCTTGTAGGTCTGCCCATATTTGGTTAGAATGAAATGTGAGACTGAATTTCACATTTATGAAGATTTAAAGAAACAAAATTTTAGACGCTTATGACCAGATCCAGGCCTGCATCCACTTTCGTGCTTCCTAAATCACACAAATTGCAAAAATTGTTTGAATTTTTATGAATTGGATAGATTCGATTTGAATGGAAGATTCACATCGATTACCTGATGTATGTCATAAGATTCAAATCGGGAATTTGACAACTGTGGATGGAAGATTGAAAATACTGATTTTAGGTCATTTTTCTCATTCCCTGAGTAGCAAGGAGATGGTTTAAGAATTTGGGAAACCATAATTGCTTTAGCCCTCATTGGATCTCCCCGTTATATACGCCCCAGATTTAAGTAGCAAGATCAATCAAAACCAAAAAATATAGTTAAAGCCTCATGGGATATCTATCCTTCAAAAAAAATAAAATATATATATGTCATAATTGCATAAGCAAAAGACAAGAAAAAGCAGAAAGTACCTATCCAGTAGCCTTTGATGATCAGACGTTGCTTCATCGGTTGAAGGTATATCACCATTAATTCTAGGCACATGCTACATAAATCCAACAACAAAGATAAAAATACACTTAAAGTTTGCATACTACTGAAGAGAAACCTTGAAAAAACATTGTGGTACTCTCTACAAGCTCCACTTACAGGAACAGGAATCATTTGGTTCAACCTCTTGCCTAATTCTCCATCCAGTGCAGACTCGTCTGTTATCTCCAGATTATAGTAATAATCCTCCCCATCATCTGATCTGTTTCCAGGGCTAGAACATGAACTTGAGGGTCCCATTTCATCTTCATTTATCTCTATCTGATGATCCTCATAGCCTACAAATAGCTAAAAGTCAATGAATGAGGTCACCAATATACCATGACAATTAAGGCATCACATAAGCAGCAATCGATTCCATTACCAGAATAATAGTCCCTCGTTGATGGACCAACCCAATCAGGAGTAGTAGTTGATGATGCTCGCAAGTGCTCCTCTGCATGCGAAGACTCAGATGCTTCTGTAATTGTTAGTTGGGATAATTCTTCTTGAAGAGCAAGTGCAATAATCTCATCATTCTCTACACTGCTACACTTTGTATTGTAATAATTATCTCTGTTGTACTGTTCATGCCAGATGTTCACATCAACTTGATTATTGTCACCATAATAATTAGAAGTAAATATTTGGTCAACATCGAGAAAGTTAAGACCCCAGCGAACAATATCAGAATCTGGCTCATACATAACTAAATATTTTCAAATAGAATATTTTCTGCTGTCCGAGAAGGCTGGAGCTGGCTTTTTCTGGTTATTCCAGTCAATACAGCTCTCAATTATGAAATAGTTATGGAACCTGGGTCAACCGTTATCACTGTATTTTTTTGTTGCAAATCAGCAAAAATGTTTCTGATAACAACTCGCAGACCAAATACTGATTAATGGATCCCAAATTTGTAAGATACCCCCACAGAACCAAATATATAGGTTCCCTGAACCTTCAATGCTTACTTCCTGAAATCAGGAAAACAATAACATATGATGTACTTTGAGCTAATGAAGATAAGTAAAACGAGGAAATAAACAAAGTAATTTAAAATCATTTTCAATGTATTGGAGCTTCATGTATGTTTTAGAAATTTCAGAAGTACATTATTGACAAATCAGATGCTGCCTCACTGCAATTAATTAGAAAATGTTAATTCCTTTCGAAGATTAGCAAGTGACTTTTATCACATAACCAACCCCTTCTCAATAATCAAGCATAAATTCTAACAAAACTAAAGCAAGATCACGATTTCCTTTTATTTTAATCCAGAAAATCCTCTTTTCTACAAAAGGATTCCAAGTTTTATAATTCATATGATAAAGGCATTGTCTGAAATGGCATCAGCATGTAGAAATTCTGAAATGGCATCAGAGTGTAGAAATTTAACGGAGCAACACAACATCTTTCTTCAAGACAAACTATAAACAACCCACCGAGTGCATAAAATTTATATATATGTATGTATATTCGTTCCTGACATTGAATTGAACCAATGAGTTTGTTTCTTTTAATGCATAACTTTTTTTTTTCTTTTTGTCATGAGATACCTCTGAAAATCTCCATACTTTGAGAGGGACCAACAATTGCAATAGAGTAAGAATCTATTTGTATAGTGGGATTTCAAATGAATAGCTTACGACTAAATCTTAAAAAATACAAGAGAATTGATTACTGTAGACAAACTGAGAAACTAAACAGGAAGAATATAGAAGTTTATATTGATAATCCTTAGGTTGAGTTTAGAAAGAAAAGAAGTTAGCTTTTTTTGTAATTGGTTACTAACTAGTTACTATAAAATGAGCTACTTTTATGTTTGGGAAGGGAAAAAAAAAAAAAACCTAACTTTTTAGTAGTTAGCTTTTTAGTTTTTTGGTAATTTGACTTTTTTGCCCTTCCATATTTAAAAGAAGTTTAAAATATAAGAGGGTAAATTCATCATTATAGAAAAAACCAAAAAACTAGTAATCAGTAGCTTATGAGGACTTGAAATAACTAGTTTTACATTTTTATTTCAAATCAATAATAATCCATAAATTTAAAACTCCCAAATTCAAGTTGATATTGATATAAACTATCAAAATTATATTGAGCTATTATCGTTATTGAAATAGCTTGATATGTAATGTTAGATTCATTTCTTAACAGCTTAAGTTTTTTGGACAATTGATAACTTAACGTGGTATCAAAGCTCTGGTTTCAGGTGGTCTTAGGTTCGAATCTTGTTATTCTCTGTTTATTGTTGTGCACTTGGTTTGCTTGTATTGGTACACTTGGTTTGATTAGATTTGCTTGTCTTTGCTCCACATGCAAATTGAAATTGCACGTGAAATGGAGTATTAAAATAGCTTGATATACACTATTGAGCCCATTTCCTAACAGTTTAAGTTTTTGAAACAATATGTGACTTAACATTCTTTTTGAAAATTAACACCAAATGCTTTCATTTCAAATCCATAAATAAAAACACAACCCAACTGTTTGCTGACTTGTTTAAACTAAATCCATAAGGTATCGAATTAAATTTAGATAATAGGGGAAAAAAAAAAGGAATCTTATGTTTCTAACAGGGCCTTCAACATATCACAAATCACTTCGCTTAAAATACTAATTGTGTGACATTAACTTATAAATACTAACTGTTCAAAAAAAATCATATTTGGCTTACCCAAATATTTCATAAACAATCCCAATACCATTCCAATAAAAATTTCAACAATGCTTAACAGCATCTTTTTTGAAATCAAAAACTTAACAACCTAATAGACCCAATTCTCTAGTTCATCTATGGTATATATAATACCTTTCTCAAAGAAAATTTCACATTTAGATCAAGCTTTCCAAGACTTGATGTCCCAAATATAGAAATAAGAGTTTCCTAATTCTAAAGCCATTCACAATGATCAGTGAACATATGTGTTAACATATGAACAAAAGGGTTATCGTTACTATTATCCCATTTCCAAGCTTCTTTGTATTTCCAGGCATGTTACGTCTGGGGAGCATTGGCTTTCACCACTATGTCTCAAATTCATACGAGTCCTTCTCATCATTCTCTTATTTTTTACTAATCCTTCTATTACCTTATTTCCAGCTACTAACTCCTTTGATGCAGGTTCTTCTCATTCTTCAAGTGACCACGTGATGCCTTGTTCCTATCTATCTGACACACCCGTGGATCCTCCCAAGCCTACTCCATTTAATTTCCCTTCAAAACCTTCTCCAGAACACATTGTATGTCATTCCACTTGGGTAAAAGCACTTCCATCCCATCTTCAAGATTTTCATTGTTATGCTGCTCGTGTTGCTCTTACCGTGAGTAGAACGA
>QLOD02000013.1:4261868-4278932 GCA_003260245.2 Sideroxylon spinosum | reverse complement strand
CCAATGATTTAAAGTGGAATACAAAGCTTGCAATACAAATTACTAAAATATAATTTAAATATGGCACAATATAAACACATGTAATTAAATTTGCCACAATTTAATATGAATTTAATCAAATTATTAAATAAATGAATTATTTATTTAAAAAAATAATCGAATTTAAAATATTTAAATGTTAATACGAATAGATACAATTATAAACTCAAGTATCAAACGTAAATCCAAATTACTACCCTTATCTTCAAAATTCATCTATTTGGGGGGTGGGGGGGGTCCAATAGATGATTAATAAAGAAAGACCAGTTGAGAGCAACACCAACCAGCCAGTTGCTCCAATGCTGATAGTCAAGCAAGCACTCTTCGTAAGCAAAGAATATACATATATATATTATATCAAAAGTCAAAAATAGGCTGCTGATGAAGAAAAGAAACCCCAAGAGGGAGAAAACACAACAGTATGGCAAGAAAATCAGTCCCATCAATGGCATGGAGAGAGACAACTGGTTGCATTTATCATTACCAGAGAAATAAATCCTAAAAGAGACTCTGCGTTGTATGACAAGCCAAAGTCAAAAAATAACTGGCTCAATCTATCGATGCTGCAACTCTCTATGCCTTCCTCAATATCAATAGAAGTTTGGAATTAGAAGACTTTCACTGAACTTTCTTTCTCCAAACATACGTAGAAGAATAATCTGCAGTCCTTATAAAGAAAAATATAAGCATAATTAAATTTTGGCTTATGAGCGTGCTAGGCAGTAATTAACTTTTTGCTGTTACTTTTTAATGTTTTTTTAAATTAAAATTTACTATTATTAATAGTATTATTGTTGTTGTTGTTTTATATGGTAACTTTTGAGCATATTATTTACCTTCATAAAAAATAATTACAAGAAAAAAATTCACAAATATAAAAATCAATATACATGAGTACAGATTTGATTGACCTCATCAAATTCATATAGCTGACCCCATTTAATCGAAAAAATGCTTTGTTTGATTTGATTTATAAAAATCAACATACATGTGAAAAAGGCGATCTTTTTATTTTTTAATTAAATATTTTTTGTCAATTTTTTTATTAACATGCCTAAAAATTACCAAATAATAATAACAATAAAAACTTTGGCCGAAGAAATATCATGTGACATAACCAGGAAAACAAACAAAAAAAAGCAACCCTTCTTTTTTCTTTTTATTATGCATAAAAAATTCCATCTAATAACTTTTAGTGAAAAGGAAAAAAAAAAAAAAACAAACTTTTGCCCGACGTTCGGTCACCAAAAGTATATTCTCTATAAACAAAACACCTATTCAATACAAGAATGCAAACTTTTTTGAAGAATAATTTGTCAGATACCATATCTTCTGAATTTCCACAGCAAGTCATACACAAGTTCAGTTCTACATGTATCAAGGGAATAATAATAATAATAAAAGATATTTCACACTGCAACTTATCATACAGAATTTCAAGAGTTCCATTCGAAGCATTAAATCCTTCCTATCTCAGCAAGCTTTTGCTATTTTCAGCTCAGAGTGGTGCAACCAGCAACTCACATGAAAGCTTTAGTGCCAAAATTCCGTAGAGCAATTGTCGCATACTGCGATCCTCAACCATGCAATCCTTCTATCATCTTTTCCTTTGCTACCTCACAACAGCAACAGCAGAAAGTAGCACCAGAAAGATTCTATACACATTTGGTTCCCTGCTGGTATGATCATTTACATTTTGCATTCTGAACCATGTATAGTCATTGGAGTTGATACCTTCATACCTCGTACAAGCCATTTCAAATCCCAGCTGACCCCTTTGCCTACAAGCCATTTCAATCAGCATGTCTTTACAAGCTTTGATGTCCATATCCGAAACAGCCCACCACTTTCTCCCATTTTCGTATCCATAACCCTTCTCTTACCTTTCTCCTCGGTTTCCCCAGAAGGTCCCATCGGCCTCACGCGAGGTTGATCAGAACTGTCTATTTCTTCTTGAGATGTTTCAACAATCCGGTTCACCACTGGCATCAAGCTTCTTATAGGCTGTTGAGAAATGGTTATTTCTTGTGATGCTCCAGCAATCCGGTTCACCATCTCCAACACATCGCTCATCTTTGGACGTGACTTTGCATTTCTGCGCAAACATCGGTTGGCAACCATGGCTAGCTTTTGGACTGACTTAATGGAACCTTTCCATTCAAGCCTTGGGTCCAATATCTGCGGGAATTTCTTCGGGTCTGCGAGGTGTGGCTTTACCCAATCCAGGAGTTTCTGCTCACACTTGGGTCGGTTACGGTCCATAGGTCGTCTACCTGTGATGAGTTCATAAAGGAAGACCCCATAACTCCATACATCACTTTTGGACTTCAGATGCCCAGTCTGAACATATTCAGGAGCTGCATATCCTGCAGTTCCTACAACCTGATAAACTCCTCAAAATGAATTACAACTATTAAAGACTTCATTACCTAACCAATAAGTGAAATCAAAGCATGAATCATTTTGACAGCACAAAAATGTAAAAGATACGAATTCCTATTTAAAAATTAATGCACGAAGCACGACAGCACAAAAATGCAAAATAAATGAAACCCTTGCCTCTCATTTCTCATATCATCCAATTATAAATTTGTTTTGCCTTCACTAAATGAATTCTAAAATTGCGTTTGGACACCCATAAAGATGAATCACCCTTCTTGATATTCCGTAAGAATTTAGAACCCCTAATAGAGAATGATCAGAAAATTTTTAACCATCTGGCTTTACCCATACGGAGGTTTATATCGGAAATTTCTATGTAAAGGTTTAAAGTCGGATGATTCAATATTAATAACAAGAATAAAACAGAGAAGGTGAAAAGCTGTTGCTGTTTGTGAAAGCTGTTGCTGTTTGTGAAAGTCTAAATGGAAAAACAAGAGAAAAAAGAAAATACAAAATCAATGGTTGCAAAGTCCCCACTAAAAGTTCTTAAGCAGCCAAACGTAGCCCCCATTAAGAGAATGCAGCTAGTTTATCTAACACATAAATTGCAGCTTTTTTGTGAAGAATACTTATAAGTTACACCGAAAGAAAATTTTGTCCAAGCATACCGCTGTTGAGACATGGGTTTGTCCTTCTGTAGGGCCCAATCTAGCCATTCCGAAATCTGATAGTTTTGCATTCCATTTCTCATCTAGGAGAATGTTTGAAGATTTGAAATCTCTGAAGATGATCTATGAGAAATTAACATAACAATATCAATTTGATGTAAAATAGCACACTCGTGAGTCATGACATAGTGCATTATAATTACTACCTGTGGAACAGAGAGAAATTTATGCTTCTTGAGCTGTTTGATCTTAATGAATCATAGACTTGCATCCACACAGACACACACACACAGACACACAGGTAGAGAGAAAAACCTGAAAATCCATTCCTTCATGCAGGTATGCCAAGCCACGAGCAGTGTCTTGGGCTATTTTAAGCCTCATGGCCCATGGAAGAGTTGTCTCTGACCTATCTGATAGATAGTCCTCAACACTTCTGTTAGGCATGTATTCATAGACCAGAATCCGCTGGATTCCTCTTTCATCATCTTCAGCACAGTAGCCCACTAGTTTGACAAGGTTTGGATGCTCAACCACCCCAAGAACATTAACTTCTGTCACCCATTCCTTGTGCCCCTGCCAGCCAAACAAAAGGTGGGAACAGAAAATTAACAGTCTAAAGACCTGAAGCAGAATAACTGTCTATTTTGTAACCCCTAAAGAAGCTAGAGCAAGACCCAAACATATGCAATTCTAATCACGATCTTATAACAATTTCAGCTTACTCATCACGAGAATGGCGAATAAGTACTTAATCACTTGTGCTCGATATGAAATAAATCCCAACATTCAGTATGGCTATAGATGTCATGTAGTCTAAAGCTATAGCAATATTAAAAAGGGAACTAATCTGATGCTTGGTAAACAACCCGTCCAGAAGCATTTTTATTTACCTCGCTTTATTAGGTAGAACTATAGCAACGTATCCCTCTATCTCTTTCCTCTTTCATTTATATTGCTCTGATTTTTCATTCCTTTAACCAAATAATTTCAAGGTGAATCTGAAAAATGCCATGCTTGGTCAAGCAGCAATTTTTGCTCAATATTGAGACACTAAAATGCCATATTTATCCCTTGTGGGAAATTTTTGTTTGCTGTTAGGTAAACATCTGAAGCAAGCATGTATTGGGTTCTGATGCTTTCTAGTTCGTGTAAGATGCTTTATAATACTTTCTTTAGTTTCAAAATTCTTAAAAGCATAGAAAAGATAAACGTTAGGACAAGCCAATGCCAAACTGATAGACAAGGTTAATAATATGACAAAGTCATTATTAATGGCCATTAAATTTGGAAATACAAAGCAGAATCCTCAAATTATGTATCTTATCCATTTTTGCTAGATTTATCTTACACCCGGATCCTCTAAAATCATGCTGGACATTTGCGGTGCAAGCTGCTGAAACTATTATTTAAGCTTTCAAAATACTAACTCCTAACCAACTATAGACATTCGCACCCATACCCAGCTAAGGTAAACTGGGTCTTTATTAACTCCTGCCACTTGTTTTTCCTGTTCCATATCTTTCGAAAAGAATCATCCAAAAAAAAAAAAAAGAAGAAGAAGCAAGATGATGTAACCAAACCAGCAAAAGGGAAGCACAAGAAACCTTACCTGCAATCCTCTCCTTCCTAATTGTTTCACAGCAACATCGAGTTTTATTTGTGGATCTTCAAGGCTGTTAATGGAACCCTTGTATACGCAGCCAAAGCCTCCCTCTCCAATTTTGACAGAGCGATGAAAATTCCTAGTGGATGCCTTCAGCTCTAAAAATGTGAACTCTCTGAGATTACTAGGCCTCTGAGATAAAATTGGGAATGTGCTCCTCCCTGTGGAATCTGAGCTGGTATCTGAAACATTCTGAGAACTGAATTCAGAACCAAATCTCCTCCAATCGCGCTCGGTAAATGTGGAATTTGAGGACTTGGAGTTTGAGGACTGAACCGACATTGACTTTGGGGTCTTGGATCCATCCTTCTTTCCTCCACTGTAGAAATGGAAACAATTCATAGCTCCAATAGATCACAATACTTCTGCAAATCCAGATGTAGAAAAATGAGAGCCCCAGTTCATGAATCCATTCAAATAACGTGAGGTAGGCTATTATGATACCATGGGAAAGTTAAGGAGAGGCATGCGATGAGAAAAGTTTATAATGTCCAGATAAAATAGAGAATGAACATAAGGGTAAAATAATACTAATAATAAAATAACACAGTTAATAATCTAAGAATACAATAACATAAATAGTTTGCCCTCTCAAAATATAACCAATCCGGTCTCAATTGTACAACAGAATACAACTTTGAAGACCAATTCAACACTTAAAACCCCATTTTCTATCGACCCAATAGAATTGACAAATACCATGATAAGCTCTCAAAGAAGGGGTTGCAAATATAACCAGCCAACTTAAGAAACACACTAGACAGTCCAACTAATACAGCCCAATTTCCATGGCTGCTTAGACCAAAAGTCCAGCAAAATGGAACCTCAAAAGAAAAAAATAAACTTGGTGGCTGAAATATTTAGCCTCAGCCGCCATTAAAATTCCAGGCTCTGCTTGTATACACAGAAAAATGCATCTCCGATACACACAAATACACATACGCATATTAATATGTGTGTGTGTGTGTGTGTGTGTGTGTGTCATACTATCATCTGCCAGAGGTATGAAACCTAGAAATTAAAGAAAACCCACCTTCGGGCTTCTCAATCTGGTAGGTTGATTTCGAGTTCCGGCCTCTGCAACTGACAAATCCCTATGCTTGAGGGGTTACAAAAAAGTGACAAAAATACCTCAAAAAGGCAAAGAAAATAATTACACGAACCAAGGAAGTCTGCAGACGGCAGCCGAAGGTCAAGTCTACCAATCAAGTGAATAACAGCCCATCGGAAAGAATCAAAATTAAGATAGAGACAAATTATATAATCGATCTCGTAGATATATTATACACATAAACACGTGATCAAGGCAACGTTGATTCAAAGCCATGTGCGAGGTGGGGCGGCATTTAGAAAACGAAGACCCAAGGTGGGGGCAGCCGAGAAAGAAAGGATTCGTAATCAGAGGCGAAAAGTCTTTTTGTTTGAAGAGTGAGAATGGGTCGTTGCCTTGCCGGTCAATTGTCGAATTTCGCAGCCAATACGGAAGCTACTGATATATTGGATGGGATATTTAGGTGGCTCTGTCACAACCACCTTATTTTTTTATTTTTTTGGTTTAATTTTGACACACCATTGTAATGGATTTTTTTTTTTTTTTTTTTTTTAAGTACCGCGGACGAACTAAACATTTGACAACTCACTCGTAATCGTGTGTATTTATAATAATTTACATAAATAAATTTAAATTTATTTTTTTAAATTCAATAAATAAACCAATTGAATTCAAATAAAAGTAGTGACTAAGACTTACAAATAAATTTTGCAAACAAGTAAACTCAATCAAGATCGTTTGATGCAATAAAAAAATCAGATAAAATGAGATAATTTATAAGGTTTGTAATTTATACAGTGAGGTAAAAAATGAATTGTTTTTAGAGATTTTTAAAATTTTTCAACGTTTTATTATATATCAAACATGCCTTTAATACTCATAAACGAGCTCATTTATTATTTTTTAATAAATTCATTTAAATATTTGTGAATAATCATATCCGAAAGTTATTGAACAAACTTGTTTATTGTTCACAAACAATTTTGTTTAAATGTCGTAAATAAATTTATAATTTTTTTATTATTCATAACAAAATCTATATAATAAAATTAATACATGGATCGGAGAGGGTTGGGGGAGATGAAATAAGCGCCTGAGCAGTTGTGTCCAGCGTGGACTCGGGGAGCGCGTGGCGTGAGGGTGACTAAGGCGAGGGCTAAGTGTTGTAGTATGTTGTGTTGGGTTGGAAGGCGTTAAGTTGTCATATTTTTTATTTTTTTGTATATGTCAGTCTTTTAAATTTTGAATTTTTTAAAATTTAAATTTTTAATTTTAATGTATTTAAAACTTAAATTTTAAATACACATAATTTTACACTATTTGTCTCATTTATATAATAAAATAGGTTAAAATTTTGAATTATTTTAAATATATACACTTTTACACTCTTTATGTCAGTTTGAAATTTTAAATTTGGATTTTTTTCAACTATTATATTTGTTCAATAGTCAAAATGTTTCTTTTCCTTTCCACTTTGGTTGTCTTTTCAATTACATTACATGAAAATATAATCTCTCACTCTTTTCCATGTATGTTTGAATACTTTATTTTGATTTTTTAAATTTAAAATTAAAATTTCAAGTTTAATGTGTTTAAAACTCAGTTTTTTAACTCCACACAACTTTACACTCTTTGTGTCATTTATATAACAAAAAAGTTTGAAATTTTGAATTAATTTAAATATACATACTTTTACACTATTTATGTAATTTATATAATAAAGAAGTTTGAAATTTTGAATTTGAAAATTTTCAATTATTGGATTTGTTTTATGACCAGGATTACTTATTCTCCTTTCCACTTTGGTTGTCTTTTCGATCATATTATATGAAAATACAATCTCTCACCTTTCTCATATATGTTTTGAATGCTTTTATACATAAATGTTTTCCGATTATTATTTTAAAGAATATGATAATATAATTTATACAAGTTTATTAAACAATACATGAATACTTATTAAATAAAGTCAACTAAAATTTTTTATTTATAAATATATATTTAAAATTTAATTTTTTTAAATTTTGTTAAGAATAAATATTCAAAATAATTAAAAATTTGACTTAATGTGCTTAAACTTAAATTTTACATACATTTTTATATTATTTGTGTAATTTATATAGTAGGGAAGTTTAAAATTTTAAATTTGAAATATTTTCAACTTTGGATTTACTCAATGACTAAAATTATCTTTTCTTTTTCTCTTACTCTTCCAATTTTTTTGAATACTTTTTGTATAAAAGATTTTAAATTGATAATTTAAAAAATATGATAACATTTGTAATAAATAAAAAAATTTTGTATCCTATATTAATACTTTAATCTCTTTTGATTAGTAATTTTTATTTTTATAATTTTTAATGTACATTTGTTTTATAAATTCAAATTTAAACTATTTATATACTAAATTATATCTTTGTACCTTTAGACATAAAGAATTATTAGTATTAGAACATGGTGCAAAAAAAAGAAATTAAAATGATGTAAAAAAGGAAAAGAAATTGAAGTCTAATCTTCGAATCTAATTTCAATTTTAAGCTTCCAAGCTCTGAAAAAAAAAAAAAAAAAAAAATTGAAGTCTAACCTTCAACTTTAATTTCAATTTTAAGCTTCCAAGCTCTGAAAATTCAAATCAACCAATCTTGATATCAAGTTGTCAAACTCTCAAGTTAAAATTTTAACTCTCTATAATCTTGAAATAAAACTGCTACACTCTCAAGTCAAATTTCAGTTCTGTAAATCTTTATATCAAACTGTCAATTTCTTGTGTTAAAGTAAATGTTAACAGATCTTAATATCGAGTTGTCAAATCTCGAGTTAAAATTCAACCCTTCAACATTCTTGAGATCAAGCTGCAAAACTCACATGTCAAAGTTTAATCATGCAAATATTGAGATCAAGCTCCCAAATCCTAAGTCAAAGTTTAAGTTTACAAATCTTAAAATCAAATTATTAAGCACTTAAGCTGAATGTCAAATCTACAAATTCAAAAGAAAAACCAAAGGATTTTATTTTATGCTCCAGATCTTTCAAATATTGTACTTACCTCCATTAAATTAAATAAATAAAAATTATTTCTTATTTTTTATTTCAACTTTAAGACAAAAAGAAAAAAAAAAATTTGTGTATACAACGTCAATTGTATACAGAAACTTACCATTTCAGAAAGTGCTTCAGTAGGCGTTCTTGATTTATGAGGTTTTGCCACTTTGAATCCACGGCAACGAATTGTATTGACCAACTTCAAATAATAATACTAATACTAATAATAATAAATAAATAAATAATTGTATCTTTGACAGTCACTTTTTCTTTTTTGACTAAAATATAAAATTGGTCGGTGAAGTATTGTTTTGATGGACCAGTTAGTCCTTAAATATTTAGATAAAAAAATAATATATTTTTTTACTTTTGATAATCAATTAATTACTAAAAAGTTTACTTTTAACAACCAAATTTGATCAATAAAAAGTTCCATTTTTGGGCAAAAAAAAAGGTCATAAATTATAAATTTTTAGAGACCAAGTAAATCAAAAGTTCCATTTTTCGACCCAAAAAAAAAAAAAAATTGGTCATTAAATAATAAATTTTTAGTGACCAAATAAATTTTTGATCGATAATGATTTCACAATTTCTAACCAATTGTTTAACAAAAGTAATAAATATTTTATTATTTCTAACGAGAGTCTTCGCTTGTAAAATTTATTTTTTGTGACCAAAAATTAAATTATTCTTGGTAATTAAAAATTAAATTTTTTCAATTAAATTTTAGTTAATGAAATGTTTAATATATATTAAACTATATTCACAAGCATTGGCCTAACACAGTGGTGAACTACACCAAATAAAGAGAAGAGACTTGAGGTTAGCCTCAGTGAAAGTAATTTTTTTTTTTTTTTTTTTTTGTGGCGACCAAGTGCGTTTTGGTCAATAAAATGATTTTTTGGTTATGTTTTGGTCGTTAAAATAAAATTTGATGGCCAAAGGGAGTGTTTTTTTTATGAAAATATCTCTTAAATTATTTATTTATTTTTATTTGATTATCAAACTATTAAACATATTTATTATATCCTCGAACTATTTAAATCGGTTCTATTTAATCTGAACACTAACTCCTTCTATTAAAGTTAATAAACAAATTATCATATGCGAATCATGTGATCTTTTTCACTCTATTTCAGGGACATAATAGTTAATTTATGTCTAATTAGATTAACTAATTAATTTAATTTAATTATTTGATTTAAATGAAAGAAAAAAAAGATGAAAACAAATTATATTTTTTTAAACAGAAATATATAGGTTTCGTTTGGTAATATTTATATTTACTGTTGTTCCAATATCTCATGTGATTTGCGCTTGCCGATCAATCGATAATAAAAATTGATTTGTTCAGCAATAAAAACATTTAGCGACTAAATTTTTAATCAGCCAATTGGGGGGATAAATACGAAAGAGAGAAAAGTACCCGAATCATCTTATCACAATTGATGAAGATTGATGGATTAATTAGAAAGCAAAAAAGCAACAACAGCACCAGAAGGTCATGTTTGATTAGTCATAAAAATATAAAAATTTATTAAAAATTATAAAAAAATTTCTTTTATTTCAATCAAATTTTATCATCTATCACTTTTATGTCAAATATTTATATTTTTATTATATTTTTTATCAAATTTTTCCACCAAACACCCCTTTAATCGTTGAACACTAGATTGTTGTTTACATCAAAAACAACATGATAATGTGTTTTTAACTAGAAATTGTAAATTTATTTTGTGTTTTTTTACTATGGTAGTGGTAAAAAATATTTTATTCTAATTAATGTTTTTTGATTAAGTTGTAATCTGGGTCAACTCGAGTGGTTCGTGGGTTTGTTTCCCATAGAGCTCACCCGAGTTCGATTCCTCATTAACCCAAAGTGTGCTATGGGGGCAATACACATTTCTCCAGTTTACTCACTTGCTACACAGTCTATTGAGGGCTGTAATAAACCAATGGGATTTCGGGTTACAAAAAAAAAAAATTATAATCTGGTATTTTCATCAATTACAATTAAAATAGTTTATTCAATAAAAAATTTCAATTTTTTTCTGTAATTTTTCCTTAATTTTCCATGAATTCAAAATTTTAATTTTTAATATTTTAGAAGATGTTTTTGTTGGAATTTTTCCAACTTTCTTAGAAAAAGAAGGCAGAGCTCTGCCTAAACCCTCGAGGAGAAAAGGAGCATGAAGTCAGCGTTTCGAAACGCCTATTTCACACTCTCTCGTTCCTTAAACCCTAATCCATATTTCCCTACCCTTCTGGTCCCTCTTCGCAACGCCATCGCAAATCCTCTTACCACAATCAATAAGCTTCGACCACTCTCTGCTGCTGGCTGCTGTTCTTTCTCTTCAATGGCGGACGGTGGAGCTCACGCGCCTCCTTCTCCTTCTTGTTCTTCCTGTACTTCTCCTCTGGAGAAACAGTTCGAAGGCTTTCGTCACCATCTCGACGAGTCTGGAAGTTTGCGCGAACGCATTCGCGCTGTCTCAATGGAGATTGAGTCCGCCGCTAGGCTCATGCACTCTAGCCTACTCTTGGTTCACCAGTCTCGGCCCATTCCCGGTACCCCATTAAAAATCTGATTTTATCTCTCTTATTTTTGTCGTTTATGCCTATATGTTGGATTTTTAGGGCTTTTAAATACTTGTTTGGTTGCTGAGAAAGTGAAAAATGATGAAATTTGGGTTGGTTACAGGGAAAAAAAACATGGAAACGGGGAGGAAATAAGTGTTGAGACATTCTTTTACTGTTTGGTTAGCATTTTGGAACTGCTTTCATTGCTTATTTAAAGCAATAATCAAAATCTCTCTGTCTCTTCCCCCTTTGAAAAGCAGTGAAAGTACTTCCCAAATGCTAATTCAAATATTGCCTAAGAAATGGAGCAAGTCGGGCTTGTGCTATGCGTTTTGTTTCCTGAACCAAATTGAGGCCCTTAAAAATGAAAAGCTTGAATTTTAACTTTAAAATTTGTTTTGGTTTCCAAACTTAACACCCACCTGAACTAACTTGAAATTAAACTAATATGGTGAGTTGTCGATGCGTGTGCATATATGCAGATGTGTAAGGCACAGGCACAGACTATATTGTGTTCATCTTCTAGTGAAAGAGATGGCAATTACTATTATGTTTGTTTCCCCACTTTTATAAGGAATCATGTAAACTAGGGGATGCTATGAATTGTCTGTCTATGACAAGCTGCACTACAAATTGAATGTTCTTTAAATGCTTGGCATATGTGCTTGCTTACGTACACTTGAAGAAGACATTCATAAAATAAGGGTGGAGAATGATTTTCCCTATTATTTTGACTATCCCTTAGAGGTTTTAGAGAAGGCTAAGGCTCAGATTAGTGTGGTGAAAGAGCTCTTCCGTCGACTTGCTGAAATTCTCCATGAATGCCCTGGGCAATATTATAGGTGAGTGGGACATTTAAAAGTTGGTACTGTGGTAATTTTCTATTAGCTATTTGCATTTTGTGATTATCTGCTATGCTTGTGTCTAGGTATCACGGTGATTGGAGGAGTGAGACGCAAACAGTAGTCTCACTCCTGGCCTTTATGCATTGGCTAGAAACAGGGAGTCTTCTTATGCATGCTGAAACTGAGGAAAAACTCGGGTGTAAGTTTGATTATTTGCTGCTGTTGTTTGTTCTATTTTCTTTCTCAACGATGGTTTATAGTGGTTAATGGGTGCTTCTTCTCACTGGTTGCATGATGTTTCTCGCTGAGGATAATAGTCACGGGAATATGGTTGAGATATTGGATTATGAAATCTAGATTTTAAAGTTTTGGCATAATTTCGGATTTTTTGGCATTACACTATGGCTGTTTAGCTTTAGAGGGATAATCATCCTTCCATTCAGCATGAGGAATTTATTCTTGTGGTTTAGATCCCTCCTTTGGAAATGTTTAGCTGCCTATTTGTTTGCACTTGTTCAAAGTTTCTAAAGATTTTCTGTTGCCAAACTGCATATAAAATGTGGGAGTTGGTTGCCTTTTTATCTTGAAATTTTAAGAGAATGAGAAACTCGGGGGTTGTTAATCATGATACTGAGAAAGAAAATCAAATGGTGAGCACACCGCAGCCACATGGCCTCAGGTTCTGTCATGGCTGTTAAAATATCCTACTTTGGATTGCTAAGTCAGTTTTAAGTATTGGTGTATACAAGTTCCTTCATTATCCACACTGGCCTTTGACCATCACTCTCTATTCGATATTCAGGTTAGACTTGAATACCCATTTTTTTCCTTCTAACTTATTATTATTTTTTCTGGTTGATCAATTATGCAGTGAATAATTCGGAGTTCGGTTTGGACATTGAGGATTATCTTATTGGTGAGTGATTTGAAGTTTTCAATCCAGTAAGAGATAATTGTTAACATTGATTAATTCATTCTGTTGGTAGTGTGTTTTGGAATGAGACTTAGACGAGTAGCTGGTGGTTTTTTGTTGCCTTGACCTGGCCCTATTAACTGAGTATTTGTTTCAATAGAACCAGAAGGGGGCAACTGGATTGAGGAGCGGACAAGATTTTATATACGCTCTAAACTTCAATATTCCTTTGTTGTGTTGTGGGATATTTGGAGAAAATTGCTGTTGCATCTTTTCCTGTTTAGAAGTGCTAGAATTACTAGTAATACACTAGGGCATGAATGATTACCTGTAGCAGTTCCAATGGTTTTGCTTTGTAAATTTGTAATTTTATCTTCTGGTTGGTAGTAAAAATCGTATAAATGTTAGATTTTGTTGAAATATGTTTGTCGTTTTGATTTTAATGTGATAAGTTTTTCAACGAGTCACATACAAAATTTGGGTAATACACTTCAAAAGACATGGCTGGTTTTGGATCTTCTGGATCTACTTGGACTTTACTTCTGTTTTGCGGGTTTTATTTTGATTTCTTTTACAATTTATTCTTCCTTCTAGTCTACCATCAATATTAAGTTTATTTTATTTATTTATCTAGTTGTCATCATATTGGACTTGTTTAGTTGGAGTAATTACAAATGATTCCATATAGGAGGTTTCTGCTATTTTTATGTTATTTTAAGTTGGTATTATATTTTTATTTTTGATTTTGGCATTAGTGATGGTACTACAATTATTTCCTTATTTTCCTTCAGTTCATTATTCTTATCTGGTATCTGATTTTCATAGATGTACTGACATAGCGTTTTTTCTTCTTATGCAGGAATTTGCTTCATGTCCAATGAATTGGTAAGATCTATTCTCCTAGCCCAGGTTCAAAGAATGTGCTGCTTTGTTCTGTTTCTAATTGGTACACCGTGGGAAACTTGAAAATTGTGAAGTTAAATAGTTTGACCCCAAGGATGTGAAAGTTTGTCAATTATTTAAAAAAAGATGAACTAGTTTACATGTTTTTGGCGCTCTCATTGGTTGTCATTAGTCGGAGCAATGATTTTTATTTGACAAACAATGGTGAATGAGAGCTCTATGTCAGCGTTCAAGGGTATTTTAAATATCTATGATAAATTTGAGCGGGTTTTGCAGCCAAGGTATGTGGTGAACAAAGTGACAGCCGGGGATTATGATTGCCCGAGAAAGGTGATGAAGTTCTTGACAGACCTTCATGCAGCATTCCGCATGCTTAATCTCCGGAATGACTTCTTACGCAAGAAGTTCGATGGTATTGTATTATAGTTGTTCTTTTATTATTGCTAGTAAATTTTGCATGTATTGGCACGCTTTTTGGAACTTAATTGTTTGTTGTAGTTGATTTGAGTTATTGCATGTACTTTATCCATGACAGGGATGAAGTATGACCTAAGAAGAGTTGAAGAAGTGTACTATGATGTTAAAATCCGAGGCTTGGGAGCCAATGGGGATTCAATGGGAGGCCAAGGAATCCAAGGGGGGTTGTAGTTTACAAAACTTGTCTACACCACGTAATTTCTGTGTTCATCTTGTGAGCCATCTATGGTATATCTGGAGGACAATTTTTGTTCTTGCAGAAATTTAATTGATCGGAGGAACACTTTGTTTTGCATCCCCAAAATGAAAATAGTAAGGTGGTGTTTTGCTCAAGAATAGAATGTTAGATAGCTTTTTGGAACATGAATTTGTAGAGGAAAAGAAAAGTGAAGAAAAATAGTAATAATGTAAAATGAAGTGAAAAAGTTAAATTTATTTATTTTTATCGAGTTAGAAAAATAAAACTAAAATAAATATATATTTATTAACAAAATTTAACTTTTACTTGGTTAAATCTACAAAAATATATATATTTCACAAATTTATAGTTCAAACATAGTGGTTCTTTTCAGAGGTGTGTTCTATCACAATTAAGGATTTGTGGAAGTAAAGAGAAATATTGTTATGAATGAATTTTACCTGCATATATTCATTTTTTAAAAGTTATCTAAATAAAAATTAATTGACTTGACAAATATTTATTTGTTTAATTCTTAATTTTTAACCATGCCAAAAAAAATTAAATAAATGTTTCTTATTTTATTTTATTTTCCCTTTGTACCTTTTTTTCCTTCCACAATTTCTTTTGTTCCCAAAACAATCTTATAAAATTACTCTATTTTGATTGTGATAGAAAATGAAGGGAAAAAAATAAAGAATTTGAGAAATAAAAAATAATGAATTAGAAAATTAACTTATTTATATTTTGGAAAGTCAATAATGAACAGTTTGTCATTTTTCTTTATTAATTATTATTGTGCATATGGTTCTAGTGGAAGGAAGATAACCGAAAGTAAAGCAGGAATTGTTGATAATTTGTTTCATTTTTCTTAACAGAAATGAAAAATTAAAATAGAGTTATTATTCTAACTCTTTGCTCATCCACCAGTCTTCAGACCTCGATTTTTTTTACTTCTTCATATGTTCTCTAGATTCATCAATTGTGTTGATTGTTTTTTTTTTTCCCCCCCACCTTACAAATAAATAGTTTCATGCAAGCATGCTTATAGTATATAGAAAACAAACTAGAATCAAAATAAGCGCATGCATACTATTTCATTTTGCAAGGTACAAAAGGTGGGGAAAAGCCCAATATAGCATGAGGAAAGTAAATTCATTAGTACCTTTTATTTTCTGTCTAGCACTGAGAATTCAAGCATTCCATCTATGCATTGTAGTCCAATTTATCTCCATCTTGTAGGTTCGTTTGTTCAACAAAATCCGATCTAGAGACCTTGCAGCCTGTTTCCATCCTGAACCTTTCATTTACTCACCATGCCATTATCAATACATACGGATCGCCTGGAGCGTATACAATGAAATCTATCAGATTACACAAATTAGGATTATATGTTCATGAATTTCACCTCAGGTATTACCTCTAATTAATTAGTTTTAGTGACAGGGCTATTAAATGATTCAACATATTTGAGATTTGATTCATGTTTGGTTTGTTAAAATGACTATTATTATGAAATTGAGTTTAACCATATCCAAAATCCGTTTATTTTTGGAAATAGACTCGAACTCAGATCAGTAAGTTTCAATGAATCGTTCTCTTAAGTTATAAAAAAAATACTCGGTTCAAATTTATTTGAAAAACAATCATGTACTTGTTCTTTTAAAACCCGAGTTAGAATAACTAGATGTTTCTCATTGTGTGTTTGAGATTGATATTGCTATGTTGTATCCTCTTTCTTGTTTCAATGAACATGATAATGCTATAAGTCTAACCCTAGTCAATTGCAAATTTTTGTATATGATTTTTTTTTCCCTCTAAATGCCGTAGGATTAGGGTTCTGAATGCAAGCTATTCAAATAGCAATAAAGTATGCGACAAGAATAGGTTATATACCAATGTTAAAGCAGTTGATAGATTGTAAGGATGCCAAATCAAAATTACTTTGTCCATCAGTTATGAACACTATTTTATCTATATGACACTTGGACTCATTTCTTATATATCTATCTTATAAATTTGATCAAATGATTTGACATGTATGACATGGTAGAGAGAGAGGGAGAGAGGGAAGGGACCTCACGTGCCTTTAGGCACGGGAAGAGACACTAATATCTATCTTACAAATTTGATCAAATGATTTGACATGTATGACATGGTAGAGAGAGAGGGAGAGAGGGAAGGGAGAGAGAAGGGACCTCACGTGCCTTTAGGCACGTGAAGAGACACTAATATATATATATATATATTTGCACACATTTTACCCATTTCTGCTTCAGCATCATGAATCAATTAGTTAGATGCTACCCAACGGGAAGCA
>QLOD02000013.1:4244742-4261768 GCA_003260245.2 Sideroxylon spinosum | reverse complement strand
TATATATATATATATTTAAATAGACACACATGCACGTACAGCGATACATACATGCCGGTTGGGGATCTGAGATGCAGAGAGTTGTCAGCCACCGACTTTAGGGGCCCCAACCCTCATGTGTTCCCACTCCCCCTCACATCTGATGAATTTCTTCCAAGAAGCTTCCCTTCCTATGTCACTCAAGTTTCTCCAATTTTAGGCACACCCTTTTGGTTTCTACTATGCATGCATATTTTACGAATATTTCAATGAGATGCTATTTTCATGAACCAGTATTGCTAGTACTTTGATGGTTGGTGCTTCGAGTGCTCACTTAACAAGGACTTGCATTGTGTTATGTGTGTGTCTCTACATATATGCATGGGAGCCTAGGGAAAACTGTGAAATACAATCAAAACCAAATCCAATGCAAATCAAAAATATATAATCCCATATCTGGCAATTGAATGGTGCTTAAACCCATGATATAATCATGGAGTAAATACATGTAACCTAGAGATGAGTCCATGGAAATGCTATTATTATTGTATTCATTGAATCAACTAATTATTACATTTCTCTTTTACAACCAAGTGTTGTGGCAAATTTTGAAAGTGAGGTGTCAAAATGAGAATCTCTGACCTTTCAACCAAGCAAACGGCACAAATTTTGCCTGCAGGGGATGAATCGCTATTGTGTTGGTTTTCAATCATTTACCTGCAAATTCATTCACGCACACATGCACATTAAAAACCCACCAGACATTAAAGAGTCAGTCCCACAGTATGTATTTGCATAACTCAATTCATTTGCAGTCGTTTGCGGCCGGGGAAGCATTTTCCTTGATTCAATGATGGAACCTCCTAACTTAAAAGAGCAATATGGAGAGCCTTGGGTTTGGACGAAGATAGAAGGGAATGTCACTTGGACAATTCACTGCATTATTTAGAAACTATGTACCATTGACACAACCCCCAAAGCAGAATGGGTAGGAACAACAAAATCTCTATTTCCTAAATAAAACATGAAACTTCAAAAGTACATCTAATTAGTAGTCTGAATAAGATGATCTTATAAAATTAATCATATTTGACACGTATAGAGAACGAATTTGAGAGTGATGGTGCTGTATGTTTATTAGAGTTGAATAAATGATATAATTGAATAAAAATACAAATAAATACCAATATAATTCTTGTGCAGAAAAACATGCATGCTAACAAACAATAGAAATGAGAATAATTATGTAAATGTTTCGCTAAGATTTATTTTTCTCATAAGAGACTTGGGGGAAATAAAAAGATCCAATTAATATGACATTCAACCTTTCAAAAATGTAACTAAACAAAAAATCAAAATATATATTCGCATTCCACCTATGAGTCACTATATAAGTTTCTCTAATAAATTATATAAATTGATGAAGTAAAAAATAAATAAAATGAAGTGAAAGTACAGATTTATTTCAATTTTTTTGTTGAGTTAAGAAAATAATAAGAGAATGAATAAATATTTATAAAAAAAAAATTAATCTTATTGGGTTAAGATACAAAAGAATAACATAAATTAATAATTTTATTCTCTTTTTTAACTTTCTTCTCTTTCCACCAATACACGTGCTATTTTTTTGTTTTATTAACCTTCATGTCATTTAAAAATCTTTACTACTAAAAGAGTACATTGATTGGCGTTTGCTTCAAAAGGCATCAATTTCCCTTCCCCTTAATTACCCACTACATACCAAAGTAATTAAATAATAATTCATGTTCACACAACTGTATCATATAGCTTATACAGCCACCGTTAATTAACGAATAAGAAGTCAGAATAATTACATAACATGTAAGGTGTGCAGCAAAATTAGTTTAAATTATTAAAAGAGGGATAATTTATCACTAACTGTGTCCGATAGAATCATTCTGGAGGACCTTCTGGTGAAAGTATGCGAGTTTCGTCTCACTTCCTTCAGCCTAACGACGACAACAATAACGATACTGATACTAATATTAATAATAATCTCTCCCTCTCTGGCAGATGCATGCTCCAAACACTTGACTTCTTGATCAACCACACACACACACACACACTCTCTCTCTCTCTCTCTCTCTCTCTCTGGTTGTATCATGGGCCTAGCAATCTCAATTTTTTGCTCCTTTCTTCCAACTCTAAAGTCAGCTCTAGGGCTATAAAAAATACCAAGTCCATGAACACCCAGACAGATACATAACCATTAAAGATCTTGTTATTATGACCACTAAAGAAAGAGAGAGAGAGAAAAAAAAATGCACAAACGTGTACATAATACCCACTTATGACATACATGCACAAATACATAACAATTGGTCTCAATCTGTTCATTCTCTCATCTCCAAGATTCATACCACGCAAAAGTGTGACTGTACAATCACAACTACCAGTATATGTGGGAGTATGCATAGGTGCGACTGTGCAATCTCAACTATCCATTTATCAGTGTATACTCATCAAATGAATGAGATTGTAGTAATAATAATAATAATAATAATAAGGGTTCCCCAGCTTTTTTCTTTTGCTGCCATTTTTATTATTAGCTGCATGAATACATGTTTGGTCACAAGACCAGAGTACATAGATCTCCTATCAGCACTTATCCCAATCCAATTTGCAGAGAAACCATAATCTGCATCCCTACATGAAGAACAGTGGTACGGATTGTACATATTTGGGATATAGAGTACATATCAAGATGATAAAAGTGATTAGATATGATCAAAGGGAATAAGCCACAAAGTAAATGCATCCAAATCTGTAGGCTGACTATTATATGATAAATAATCACGTGTGGGTTATCTCATCTCACGTCACCCCCGCAAATGTGATTTCCAGCTAAGCTGGTAGCCAAAATTGAATGATTAACATAATGGTAGTTGGATGATTATGAACTTTCAACAAAATTTAACTATTGATATGTACTCTTAACATGGATTCCACTTTCGTGCACGTAAAAATCCCTGCCATAAATCCCAAACTAAAGCCGTAAAAGTTACTACCAGCTCAATTCGTGTTTAGCTCGTTAATATCATACTTGAGGAAATCATTTGCCATGGACTAGAAGACGAAGTATTTATTAAAACTCTATGTTGTCATAGACTAGAAGATAAATTAACAAAACTTAAAAAGTCAAACGTATTTTGGAAGTCATTAAATTTTCAAATTAAACTCGAACAATCTGTCTGGGTACTTAGTTAGCACTTACCCTCAACCATCTCTTTCTTACTCCCTTTCTAGCACATTCTCTCTCTAAAACACATATTTTACAATATCTATTGGGTAACACACATTTACAATTATAAGTGGGCACTGCACTTTGCCCAAGAAGCTTATCCCATCCCTCTTTCCTATCTTATCTATCCCCACTCTCAACTGGTGGGGTCTGTTTTTGAGAACTTCAAAAGATCACTGAGCTAGCTAGCTAGCAAGCATCATCCCCTTTTCACGAGTGGGGAGAGTTTTATATGAGCTTACTTTTCTTGGTCCATAACTCCAAATCATGCTGTGCATGTTCGTACAATTTCGTATTGAGATTGAATACCATTGAGGAAAGAGAAGTACATGATGGCAACGGACAGAAATCCAGCCAAAACGCTTAAAATTGTCACACACATTTAAAATAACCGTTTTGCTTGTTGCTACATCAAATTTCTAATAGAATGGAAGCATGAATGACAGCAGTTAGAATTTTGATCCTACATAAGAGAATATATTACATCTAAGCTATCCAATAAAGTGGGCCCTATAATCAGTGGAATTTGGTGAAATTCCATCAATTTTTCATCTTTTCAAAAATATTCTTAGATTTTTTTTTTTTTTTTTGGTAAGTAAAATAGTATTAGTTATATAACTGTACTATCCCATTTTTTCTGTAAAGAGTTCCATTCATGTTTAAAATTATTTTTTTGCGACAACTACTATTCATTGTTAACCACCCACATAGTGTGTGAGCAATTTTCTAATTATACATAACTTTAAGAATAGTAATACCTGAAAAATAGGAGACATTTTTAATAATGACCTAAGGTTATAGGGATTTCTATCTTGTACAGAGAAAGCTAGTATATTTAAGTCCTGCAAAATTTCAAAAAATAAAAAAACCGATAGTTCCACCCAAAAAATACCCATACATGCTATGTCAACCATTTAATGTTCCAAAACCCACTCTTATATATAACTCCCTCACTTTCATGACACCACCACCACCTTGTATATTTATCTCTCTCTCTCTCCCCCTCTCTCAATCAAGATATAGACATGAAGATCATGAAGGCCAAGTTGCTAAACGTGTGCCTTAAGAAGTGGCAAAAGATGGGGAGTAGAGTCATACCTTCTTCTGCAGGCTGTGACTGCTGCTGCCACCAGTTGGGTTTTTGGCCTTTCAAGCAAGAAGAAGACAAGTCCATTCCAAGAGATGTTCCAAAGGGTCACTTGGTAGTTTATGTTGGCGAATATTACAAAAGATATGTAATCAAGATCACCTTGCTCAAGCACCCTCTCTTCAAGGCATTGCTGGATCAAGCTCAAGAAGAATATGATTTCACTGTTGCCTCAAAGCTCTGCATCCCTTGTGATGAGAACATCTTCCTTGGCGTTGTCCGGTGTGCCTCCTCTCCAGACCATCAGCGAGTCTCCCTGTGCCTCTGAAGGTGGTCATGCTAAATCTGATTCATGAGTTCTAATTAACTCCTAAATTAGGATGATATATATAATCTTCAAATTGTAGTAAATATATATAATTTTTTTAACTAGCTCATCAATGTATTTCAATCCGACTAGCATGAAATGCTATTCTACTCATTATTTTTCCATCCTAATGCCAAAAGTGAGAGAAAGATCTTCTTAAAGAACAAGAGTAACCCAATCTACAAGGCTCTTGCATTGTGGGGTCTAAGAAGTGTCAAAAGTGAGCAACTTTTACAGCAGAAAGGCTAATTCTAGGACTCAAACCCATGACCACCGCGTCATGATAGAACAACATTACCACTACCCCAAAAACACCCTTTAAATGAAGGCTCTCCTAAATAGTCTAGTTAAGAAGATGACTTGATCTCCATGCTATGCTTTGAATTGATGCATATTGTCCAAATAATATGCAAAGAATCATCAGTTATCTCAAGTACAGCCTTTTCTTTGATGTTCTTGTCTTCTCTTATGTTTTCAGTTTCAAATTTTTAATCTTGATCTCCTAAAATTAATATAGTAAAGTATCAATAATATATGTAGCACTGAGTAGATATATGCATGATGGAGTTACAAGAATAGTCAAATTTTTTACCATTCAACAAAAAAAAAAAAAAAAAAAAAGTGAATTTTCAACGACTAAATTTCCATTCCAGAATTAGCATATCACCCTTTCCTAAGTACTGGGAAATATGCATATCTCAGCAGGAGATTCTTCAGGTCCAGCAACGGGCGGGAGGGTGTGTGCTGACCTCCAAAGAGTTTACACTCTTTTGAATACCAAAATGGCCTTGCCTCAGGATGACTCACCCAAGAATTTAAAAAAAAAAAAAAACAAAAATATTAATCCTACAATATTAAGATTTTACACCTAGTTCAAAAATAAACTCTACTCTTTACAACCCCACAAGAATTCAAAAATGGATAAAGACACTGAAAATGAGGAAAGCCATCAGAGAAATTTTTATTTTTTGGTAATACAGAGCCCAAATTTGCTTTCTGTAAGCAAACATTGGATAAGCCTACCTAGTCTGAAACAAGATCTCTTTCCCAGTATTCCCCTTCAATCAAGTTCTCATAATTCAGAGCTTTAACATGTATTTTAAAAATCCATTCTAGCTGCAAACAGCACTTCAGCTCCATGATAGAATTATCCAGCTACCAAAACACACAAGCACCACAACGCTTTCATGTTGTACCAAAAATACACGTCCCCAAAAGCCTAATTGTCTTGAGATAACAAGTACCTACGTAATTTCTGCATGTATTTCTTATTACTCCCAGTTACCAGGATCATCAAGATCATACGCTGACTGAAAATTAACAAGAAATCCCAGCTACCAGGATCAAGAAGTTTATACACTGACTGAAAATTAACAAGAAATTCTCACATTTATTGCTATGAATGGAATATGCTGAAGTAAGGCATTCTGATCATTGTCACAAAACCATTTTATCTTCAAAATAAATATAATTTAAATCACCATGAAGTAAAGGGTCAAACTCCCTAAACAAATAACTAAATTCTACGAGCTACAACCACAAAAGCACCGAAAAGAAGTCAGGAAAATACTTACATTAATTGCTAACTACTGTTTAATTAAAGTTAGGAGTCAAAAAATGTAATAACAAGAGAAAGAACAGCATAACAGAAAATAGGGCTTCCCTAGGTATGTGCATCCAGAACTTTGGACAATTAACCTGTAGCAGCAAAACCAAATTTCACCGAGCCCTTATCTTGTTTCTCAGAGACAGAGACAACTTTGCCAACCCCATTGAACTCCAACCACTGGACTACTTCAGAAGGCCACAATAATCATGACCGAGGACTACAATCATAAAATTAATTTGCCTCCTCCCAAGAACACAAGCAGCTTTGGAAATCACTTCTTTGGTAAGCAACAAAATGAGTGCTTGGGAATGGTTTTAATAGCCCATAACAGCCATTAACCTAAGCTCCTCTCTCATGCAACTTCATGTGCTTCTCATGGTATGAAATCCCCAGCATATGAATTGGATCAACCTCCAGTCCTTATCAGAAGCAGCCACTATAATGTTAGCATGACAGGAATGGGATAAGTATGAAGTACTAGCTACTTAAAACTGTTGAAACTCCCTGATTCCCTTGCAAAACAAAATACTTTATAGTAATATCAACAAGCAGACACATGCCCTTAATTACCGCAAGTCATTAAAAAAAAAAACAATTTTCATCTTGTACACGCACTCGGGTATGCGCACTCGGGTATGCAAGCTTGTGTACTCAGCATTTCAAGCAGTAAGAGGAACAGGGGAACACATACCAGCCTCTATCTTAATCAACAGGTTTTTCTTCAGGTACAGCAATATTGCACGGAACAGATTTACCTTTCCATACTTGGCAACCGTCACTGGGTTAACAACCAAAAAACATCAGCAATCCTCATGTGTTTCATATGCTCTCTGTCACTGGGAAATTCATAAAGGCGTCTCCTCAACATTTAACATCCCAATTGGGTAAACACAGATAAGAAAACCAGTCATCATAGCTAGTGCCAAGCAACCATTATAATGCAACCATGAATTCAGAACGTTCTCCCTTCTTAAACCAAAACGGCCCACATACCAGAGCCCCCAAAAGATAACCCCAGCATCAATTTTTATTTATTCAAAATTGAGTCAGTACAACAAAAGAAGATGACCAAAACTTGCAACAAAAATTTCTCCATAGCATCCTTGGCGAACTCAAAAGGTTCATTGCATCGAATTGTAGGTTCATGAAATTTACATGCTGTTTCTTGCAGAACAGCAAATAAGGCGGATCCTCAATCACAAGTTATATATCACCGTATTATCAGCAGCACCATGCTCGCCATTGGCTGGAGTGAGTCTAAGGAAACAACAATATGTGATCGTGTGAGACCCATGTCCAAAACTGAGAATCTGAATAAACTGTCGGCAGTCGAATTACGAACTTGACAATAATTCAATGGAAGGTCAAACTTACTGTACCCCTGATGTCAATGCCATCAGCCAGGTGGGCAAATATCAAGTCATAGTCCCCATCATTCAGCTTCACACACCACAGAGGGGCATTTCTATACCAGTTTCTCATCGTCATTTGTGCACGAACCTGTGGGAGAGTGAGGAGATGGAGAATCTCTATGATCTAGAGAATAACTTGGGCTACTCAATGTATTCTCTATCAGCCAATTAATCAGGGATATGCTTGGGTGATTCTTCTTGCAATATTGTTTCAGACTCAATGATTGGAAGCACTATACTTATCTAAGGGAAGCATATTTACTCTAATCAAGAGTATCCTGTCCAGCTTGCTACGGTCAAATTTTACCATTTTAGCTTTAGTTAACAAGAGATTTGGCTCTAAGGGGACCCTTAGCAATAGGGATTACAGCAAGTTTAATTCAGCAACACGCAAACATAGTAGCAATCCTTGTAGAGGCGTCCTCATAAACGGATAGCATACAGTGAATAACATTGATCCAAGGCATTATAATGACAAAGCATGAGAAATGGGAAATACACATGTGGCTTTTACGGGATTCATATTATCAATTTACGTTTATATTTGTTAGCTATTACTGGTATAATTTTATGTTCCATAAGGTTTAATAAATTAATTATGCTCCACATATGGTAAAAAGAGTCTAAGGCTTCGGTCTATTAGTCATATGAGTGGAGCTATGTTTTTGAGTTGCAAAATATTCTTGATCATCTAGACTAGTTAACTTTGCAGAATGTGGTCTTTATGAGGTCTGGAACACTCTAAAAATATAAATTGCTTAATTCTCTGGTCCAGAGTTCCTAATTTAGGAAAAAATAATGGAGGTCTGGCAGCTTCTATATATAAATATAGATCTTCAGAAATTTCTTTGCAAACTAACCAATTAACTTTCTTTGTATAACCATTAACAGCAGGAAAACCCTACCGATCAAGGTCAAGTCAATTGAAGCCCCTTCTGCTACCTCTTGGCCTTCAATTTTACAATTAAAACCATGAATTAGTTATTATCCAGAAAATTCCAGCCATTTCTCAGTACAAATCAATCAACTACAAAATTGCCACATTATTTTTCCAGATCAGTAAACCGTCAATGTATGCCTATGCAATATGGGTGCAAAATAATTTACAAGAGCGAATGAATGAACCAAAGCCTGAAGCCAGGGACAAGTTATATAAAAGAATGCTTGGTATCCTTCTATGATGATGGTGAGAATGCAGCATCATGGAGGAGCAAAAGGGATAAGAATTTGGAGTGAGATCACGGTATAAGTTATAAGCTTCTCTTAGTAGAGCAATGTAGTCTTCCTTAGGAAGAGCATCTAGCAGCAGAAGGTACTTTCCAAGTTCAACCTTTTGTTTTGGCTACGGCTCTAATAGTTGTATAATTGGGTTGGGAAGGTAGTTGCTCCCAAACTAGTGCTCCATTTGTAAAAGGGAAGAAGCTATGGTTTAATATTCTCTGCTTAAGAGTTTGGGAATACCGTTCTATATTTTGGAGTTTAGTAGGCTATCCCCATTTTTCTGCTTCCGTTGCTTGGTTCCTAGTAACATGGTTGTGCTAGGAAAAGGATCGTGCAAACTGAAAACTTACTTGGTGGCACGGGCTGCCAGTATGCCTAGAAGGAGCATATGGAAGACAGACAAATAGACTTGCTCTTTATGAGTAGGACTGCCAATTTGTATTTTGAAAGAAAGCATACTGAACTCCATTTTTTGTAGATCCTGTAGATAGCTTGAATTTTAATGGGTGTGATTTTTGATAGTTCTAGAGTATTAGTCCAAGGATGAGACCACCTTTACGATTCAATAGTAGATATTTATCGATGGAAGACCGAAAGCGATATGAAATGACACTTTTCTCAATTTAGGGATATTCCAAAGAATAACATAAGAATATCCACAAAAGTAAGTGGGGTGATTATATCAAAATTCAGAGGTCATATAATGTATTACTACTTAGTCATCCTTTTTTATTTGGTTTGGAGGGGTGTCTTACCTCAGGCATTAAGAATAAAATATTGTTATAATCCACGTTAGTGATTGGCTATCTGGATGTCTGCTTATGTCATTGTTTTCGAGCTTTGACAACTGCATATCACCTTCTATTTGATGTACAAATGGTCATATATATGCAATAATGACAAACTAAATTATAGATTGAGTTACCCACACAAACAAGTTGCCTCATCACAAAATGTAGTGTGACCTATAGTGCACGTTCGTTTCATGGGACACGTGATTGGATTGGCAGTAGCATCTCATTCTTAATTTTTATCTCATGTTTAATTACACTTTTTTCTCTCTAGATAACATCGCTCATATGATTTTGTATTGCGACGGCATCCCATTAATGCTTTTTCAATAAAATCTTTACTTACCAAAAAAAAAAAAAAAAGGAAACAAAGATCTGTCATATGATATCATATATAATGGCATATATATCCCATAAAAGTTGCAATCCCAATAATATATATATATATATATATATAACTAAGCATAGGATAAAAATTGAAATGTTATCTCCCATCTAACCCCATAACAGATGAAACAAACATGCACACAGAGCTCTTTTTTTTTTTTTTTTTGGGAGGGGGGTGTTATATGTTTCATCCTTTATTTGTTTTTTTTCCCTTGATTTCCCTTTTTTGTCTTTGGAGTAGGGAAGGGGTGGGAGTGACCATGGACGTAAGGTTAAAATCTTACACCTGTAAAGACTCAACAATCCAGTACAATATTGTCCGCTTTGGGTTTAATTAGATGCATGGCAATACTTCCCAAGGGGTGGTTAGACATATGGTGAGTACTTCCCAACTAGTCACTCATCTTGATACTGCTCCAATTCAAGCATACTTAACCATAAAAGTTCCAACAAAATCTTATGCTCTCACAGATTTAAAATGCGTTGTACTTTGTAAATGTTGAATATTACATATATGCTACTTTATTCCTCTACTCAGACAGTATGGGACATAAAGCGTTGATTCTCTGCTCCACCCCTTACTTCATTCTCCCGCAGACGGAATCCCTCACAACTAAGACCCTCATAGTCGTTGACATATATAATGCCGTAGTAGTTCATAGAGCCAAAGGAAGATGTACCACGAGGAACCTAGAACCCTTGCATGATTAAGAGAGCAATAACTGGAATGTCGAAAAGTACAATAAACGGCAACCCCCATGTATGAGACTTCCTCATTGCAAAGTCTTGCAAGGTCCAGGGAGGGTAAAATATATGCAACCTAACACTTGCAAACAGAGAGGTTACTTCTAGAGTTCAAACTGGTGACCCTCAGATCGCAATATCAAAAGTACACCCCAAAATAATTAAAGAACATTTTATTATCAGTTTAAATAAATAATACGCCATCAAGTGATATGAAAACGAGAAAGATGATTGGTTTCTAAGTATTATGTCATGAACAACAACATAAATGTAGCAATAATGTAGTGGCAACAAGCAAACGACACATAATAACAAAAATGTCTAAAAAGCATTTTTTTTCCTCATAGATTTTCATAAAGATATGCTATCATTCTGACATAGAAAAATGAGACAATGGTCCTCTATATATCCAAGGGCATCCAAAGTAAAAGTACAAGCAAATTTGAGGCAAAACATGACTTTCCCTTGCACATGGATGAGGGCTTTGCACGAGCTACTGTTGCCTGGCTTTGGGGTACAGTGGCTCTTTCCAAAGATTATAAATGATGAATTTAGTTCTTGGTGGGGTTTTAAGATAAGGTCAAGCAAAGATAAATATTGGCGCGTGACTCCTTTTTACTTGTTTTAGTTGATATTAAGGAAGGAACAGGAGAACCTTCCAGGATGCTAAGTCGCCAATGCATAGTGTGAATAACTTGTTTTTGTTTATATTGATTAGTTTGTTAGTGGGGTACAGGGCCAGATTTATTTTCTTTTTTGTCGTTTGTTAAAAATGTGTGGGTTTAGAGGGCTGGGTGTGTGGCCATCTGTTTGTGTTGGCATTTTATTAATGTCTTTTTTCCACTTTTCCTATTAATAAAATTGTTTTATTTATCAAAAAAAAAAAAAAAGTTAAAACATATTTTGCATGTCATGAGCTGCATGCGAACCAAGATTGCTACCCTAAACATACGAGGCATTGTTGTCAGTATACACAAACCATATATTGTCCCATGACGAATCATATATTGTACATTGCTTGTAATCATCATAAAACAATGGAAGAGCTAGAACTGATAATGACTTCAAAGAACACACCAAGCACCAAAGCGTTACCACTGTTTCAGCATCATAAAGTTCGGAAGCAGCCTCAATCAGTTTCTATTGTCTATCACCTATGGCCCTGAAGAAAACCCTCCAACTCTCTCCTCCCAAATGTCCTTCCAAGTGACGTAGCATCCTTCGACCTCACAGCAAAGTAAAATATCAGCCAAGCAACCATAAAATATACTTCCATCATTGATTGGAAAGCTGTCGCAAACCATTTCCCAAAATATTCATTCAAAGTCCACCTCATGTATGATCCACAAAGCATAGACTCAAAACATTTGATAAAAACGGCCTGTTTAAACATCGTTGATAACAAATAACACCCTTCCTTCACAATCTCTCTCCCACTCCTCCTTGAGTCCACAATTGCAACCCATGAATCTACAGCAAAAACAAATTCCACGATCACGTCCAACAAAAGCCAAGCAAACAAAAACCCGGCAGTCTCTCTCTCAAACCCCTGAATCCACGGAGACATAATCGAAAAGGGCATCAACTTTAGCCTCACAAAAATCTTGAAAAACGAATATTGATCTTCAATTTCACCGAAGAACCACAAACCCAGAAGTTGTGTGAGTGCATCTCTTACAGCCCACCTCATGAGAATGAACCCGGAAAGCCTTCTGAGACCCAAATTCGAACCATCCCATATAGTCCCAGTCCATGAACGGCACCTTCCTAACAAATGATTCACAACCACAACAAACACTATTCCAATAACCCAAGAATAGGTAACTAGAAAACCTAGAACTATGTATCCATATGCCACAGACAACAAAAATACAAGAAAGAACAATGCAGAAGCGTCGTTCCGCCCGAGCTCAAAACCGTTGATCAAGAACTGCAAAGCTGCAACCTTTGGGGTCTCGTCCTCACCTTGGTTCATTGAATTTTTTAATTTCTTCGACTCATCCTCGTTATTGTAGTCTTCCATTGATTCTGCAGATTGCAACGAACTCTCGGGAAGTTTAAAAGACAAGCCCGAGCGGACAATTTCAGGGAACCTAATTCCATTATCATCCACGAAATTCGAAAACCCTAACCTGGTGTCAAAGTTGCTGAGAATTAGGAAGCTGCCATTGGGCGAGGTCTTGGGGTGGGAGCCGAAGAGAGAGCGATCCCTGTCCTCGTCGCCGGAGAAGAAGTCGTCCTCGAGAGTGCCTACCCGGGTGAGGTGGAGGAAGGGGCCGCGTTGGTGACGGCGGCGCCGGTGGATGTGGTGCACGGCGGCGCCGTCGTCGGAGGAGGAGTAGAGGTTCCTCCCGGAAATGTCGACGCGAGAGAGGAGGGCTTTGAGGGAAGGGTCTCGGTCGATGAAACCGGTGAGGAGGTGGGCCCCGTTCTCGACGTTGGAGCGGAAGGTGAGGACGAGGACGGCCAAGAAGATGAATGTCAGTAGATGCGACCAGAAGATCGAGCTTGTCTGCTTAAGGACTTGGGCGGTGGTTTGCAAGTGGAGGCCGGGCGGCGGCGGCGGCTCAGCGGGCGGGTGCTGGGGGTTGCTCATTGCGGTTGTGGGCAATCGCCAAAATCGAGGAATGATCTATTGATTGATCTCAGAGACTTGGGTTCGATCAAATCGACTGAGTAGAAGTAGAAGAAAAAAAAGATCAAAACCCCAACAAGATCTTTCGTACAAAATCCAAAGATTTGGAACGCGCTTTTAAACGGAGGAGTCGATTCCGAATGTGTGGATAGTTTGATGACGGTGACCTCAACACAAACAAATACGTATGTATACACATGTATAAAATTGTATGAAAATCAAATTACTCACAATCAAAATAATTTATAATGATTAAAATAAATTGAAAATAAATTACTCAATTAAAAAAATAAAGTGAGATAAAGAAGTAATTTTTTATCTAATAATTATAGATCTGGATATGGCAAGAGTTAAACAAAATACAAAACTCTACGAATACGAATTACGAGAATGTAAAATTTAAATTTTTTATTAACTACACAAAATACAAAAACTAACTTTTATGAATTTATATACATTTATACAACTCCAAACACATTTTATATATTTAATGGTGTGGCTTTAGTTTCTTTTTTTTTTTAATAATTTTTAAGGTAATGTACAAAAATTACTTTACAGTTTGTCCTCAATGTTAATTTAGTCCTTCACGTTTCAATTGTAATGCAAATATATTGATAAAACAACAGTTCACCCTCCTATTAACTGTCCGTTACGCACAATCATTAGATTAAGGGTAAGAAAGTACTTTTGTATGGTAAAATAAAAAAAGTCACTCCTATTTATTCTCAGTGTCATTTCAATCCCTTATATTATAATTTAAAATTTTAGTTTTATCAATAAAAAATATTATAAAATTCTATGTTTCTCAGCTTTGATATTGTGTATAGAAATATAAATTTATAAAAATAACTCAATTATTGAGTATTATTAATTGGTTGAAATATGATTTACATGATCCATTAGTTTTAAAATTAAAATAAATCTAAAAGAAATTACTCTTAGGCCTACAAAATATTTTGGCATTTCTTTATATTTTTAATCTAAGATATTAATAAAATTATAAGAAAAGTTAGATTTTTTAAATTCAATTAATATCCAATAATTTTTAAATTATTTTTTTGATATCAATTAATTATTTTAGTAAATTTTATAAATACAGTATATTTAAAAAACCCATAAAATCACTTTATTAGTTCTATAAACAAAAGAAAAAAGTGAAGTTACAGTGGTTTACTAATCTACACACAAGGAATTAAAGATTTTGATGATAAATGTTAAAAAAATAAAAATTTTGTATCTTATTCAAAGATATGTACATATATATATATATATATAAAAGGAATGATGAACCTAGAAAGTATAGCATAAGATTTGGTAATCATTATTTGATTAATTTTATAAAAATAATTTAAATTAAAAATATTATTAATTATGCGTTATTCTTTATATATATATATATATAAACATATGATCTACATGAACAATTTAAATGTAAAATTAGAGTTTACAAAAATAATTACTCCTAAATTTAGTTAATACTTAGTCATTTTTTTGTATTTTAGATTGAAAATATACTAGAATTTATTATTACGGAAGAAACAATCTTTAAATATTTAATATACATGTCAAAACTATAGTGATTTTATAGGGAAAAAAAGAAGAAGGATAAAATTATAATTATCTAGCAATGTGGGAAAAATATATACTTTATTAATGAGAAGAAAGTACTACCTAGGATTGGAATGAAAATAACCTCACCAAATAATTGGGTAAAGGGAAGCTAGCAATCGGAAAAAAAAAAAAAAAAAAAAAAAAAAAGCAACCTCAAATAGGAAAAAAGTAGGAAAAAAGTATCCCTTCAGGTGGTTCCAGTCTCTGGACATTAGAGGATTAGATTAGCATATATAAGAGGGCAATCGTGGGAAGAGAGGAGGGGGCTTAGTGAAAATCAGGCTTCTCTGGGTATGTGCAGCCAGACCTTTGGATGATAACATTGGCGGCATAACATCCAGCTCTAACACAGTCTTCGATGGCTTTCTCCTGAACCAACTGGGACAGAAATCCTCCAACGAATGCATCACCTACAAGAATGAAAGGAATTTACCCAACTGCATACACGTAATTCGATCAAGCTGGGGCTCATTCATTAGAGCTATTTGAGCTTTTTTAGCTTTGAATTTATTACATTTTCTTTCTTGAAAGTTTGGATTTAAGCAGGCATTTGGATGGTACACAATGAAAGCAAGAAAACAGCAAACACCTGCTCCATTGGTATCGACTAGTTTTTCTTTAGGTAACAATATCACAGGGAACAATTTGATCTTCCCATCCTCAGCAACAACCACTGGATCTGCACCCTGAGTAATCACAGTAATCCTCTTGTGTGTTCCAGATCTCTTTGGCCATTGGGAAATATTTAGAGCTATCTCCTCAACATTCTCGGACTGAAAACTTAAGATAACCCAATTGCGGAAAAAAATTCAGAAGCAATCCACAAGGACCCTAACATCTGTTGGCAAAACAAATATTACCTCCCAGCCATGAACTTTTGAGAAGGTTCTTGCTTCCGTCTCATTTCCAAAAACAAAGTCCATATACCTAGAATACGAAGAGGAATACATCCATAATTTTGATTCAGAATTAAATTAAATCACCAAAGAAGAAGACATTAAAACTCACGGTAAAACCTTGTCTAGTGCATCCTTGAAGAACTCGCACAGAAATGGAGCAGAGAGGTTCATCATGAAGGCCTGCAGATGGAAGAAAATCTCAATGATGGTTCACTCAGAAGCTAATGCAAACCAGCATACGAGTAGGATTTTTTCCCTATATGTCGCATGTCATACCTTGTTGGTTGCAGCTGAATGTTCGGCAACAAGCAGAACGGAGTCTGGGGAAACGGGGAGGAAAAACCCAGCAATATAGAAGTACCATGCCTTCTCAACTGTTGATATATGATCAAGTTAGCACAACGAAGTACATATACTAGAAGACGTGATTTACTAAATGACATAGCAACAGAATACCCAATGCCCAATTTTCTGGTCTCTTCAAATGTTCAGACTTGTAGCAATTTGCTGCTGACAAGTTGGCAACAAGTGATCTGCATATTGTATACATATATATAAAAGACCTATTTTGTTAGTCCAGGTACACAAATAACAAAAATGTCAGTTTTTGAATGTTTATAAGGGGCTCCAGGAGAGCCCACAGGGACCAGATAACCTAAATGAAGACAGCTTGTTTTGTGTGAGGCCAACTAATCCAAACTCGTCAAAAACTTTGAGGAGAAGTAAAAGATTTCCAACTTCAACCCTAGCTGATTGGTAATGCTTCCCAAACTTTTAGTTATTTATTTTTACATGTTTATAGAATGCTGTTATACATGGAAAGGTTCTACAAAATAGAAAGGAAAAGAAGAGGAGGCAATCATTCAGTATTTCAAGAGCAGAACAACCAAGCAAGAAATTCACACATTTTGATAAGAGGTACCATGCACAACCAAGTTGATAATGACAGCTTGACCTCCAAAAATAGGGTGCCTTATTTCTAAAGCACAACTACTATCAACATTTTAAGTTTCACGTATATT
>QLOD02000013.1:3777337-3787896 GCA_003260245.2 Sideroxylon spinosum | reverse complement strand
ATTTCTATCTCTTTGCTTTATTCTCTTTTGTCCTACATCAACTCGTCTCAAGCTCAACTTTTACCTTGTCAAGTGTTCTTTTTTTTTTTTGGGTTTGTACACTACTTGGCCATATCATAGATTCATTCTAGACATGACGTTGTCTTTTTCTAATAATATATTAAACTAATCATGGATTTATTCTGGACATGGTGTTGTCTTTTTCTGATAGTATGTTAAACTTTTAAGTGAAGGTTGCCTTGTGAATAAAATCAAAGTAAAAATTCTTATATTTGTTTTTTATAATTGGAAGATTTGAGGGAATGTAATGAAATTTTAGGCTTCATTTTGTTTGTTTTTTTGTTTTTGTTTTATATTTTTTGTTTGAACTTATTTTTTATTTTATACTTTTGAAAACAAAGAAAACAGCTCAAACGCATTTGGTCACTTGTGTTTTTAAAATTTGTTTTAGAAAACAAAAAATAAATTTTCATATGAAGTGAGAAATGATTAAAAATTGTTTTTGAGCGTTTTCAATCCAAATTTAAGATAATCTCAAAACAAAGACAAAAGAGTATTTTCTGTTTTTTTGTTTTGGGATACATAAAACAAAAATAAAAAACAGAAAACGAAAAAACAAACCAAATACTACATTAGTTTCTTGATTCATAGACCAATGTTTTGTTAAGATGATGTGTTAGTTATCATTATGGATAAAGTGTAATTATTATCAGATTTTTTTTGTTGACTTTTATGTTATAAAATATATAGTTTTTATTGCTATTGTAGTTGAGTAAAATATTAACAGTTAAATACTATAAAAATATATATTCTTGCCGAGTCTCTATCGTGTCTTGTCTATGTCCCAAGTCGGTGTTTGTGCTTCTTAGGTTGTGCCTTGAACCGATTATAATAATATAATGCGTGTCACTTATCCTGTAGTTTATTTCTCCTAGTGGCTGGACATTTATTCTCTTGTTTATACCATCTACTTTGGTTCAAGAATTCTCTCTCATAGAAATGTTTTGCCATTCTTTGCTTGCATGCCTATGTGAATTGGTACTCGCTGGCCATAGATACAAATACATAACCACAGACCTTATGTTTAGAGCTTATTTCAAGGGCATGGCAAACATATAACTGGAGCATTTTATTTGCAGCTTCATGCTGGATCAGGAGAACATTCCCCAGCTGCAAAAAAATTATGTACAGGTGGTGTTTCTACTCTGAGTTAATTTGTATGACTGTGGTGTTTGTAACAGACGGACCTTTAAATTTACATATTGCAGCATCATCGAACACTGTAGACATACAGGTGAATGCAAAAAGTGGTTCTTTAGTTTCAAGATTGAGACTTGACCATACAAAGGATGCTGGTTTTGTTCCATTACCTGGTCCGCTACTTCGGAAATATATTGCTTATGCAAGGACTTTTGTCTTTCCTAGGTGATTTGGTTTGCTATTACGATGCAGCGTTTTCATCTTTGTGACATTAATTTGAATACTCATCCATATAATGCCTTTTTTTGTATCAGGATGTCAAGACCTGCTGCAGAAATCCTGCAGAAGTTTTACTTGCGATTGAGAGACCACAACACATCTGCTGATAGTACTCCAATAACAGCAAGGCAACTAGAAAGCCTAGTAAGGCTGGCGGAAGCTCGAGCTAGACTGGACTTAAGAGAAGAAATAACTGCCCAAGATGCTTTGGTGAGTTAACCTTTTACCAGTTATGGGGGAACTAATTTTATAATATTTAATCTGAAAAATATTAGTTGGAAATTGACTAACTTTAAGGAGGTCAAAGAATATGGTCAGATGGGTTTTGAGAGGTACTTTCCATCAGAATTTGCAATTTTCTGCTAATTTTTGAGGAATACAAAAAATTCATTTCATGTCTGAGTGCAGATAAAGTCCTCGTTTATGTCTTGACAGAACTACGATTTATTCATGTATCAAACCCACTTTATCTTCTTTGGATCAGGATTATGCTATCATTGTCATTATATGGGTATCGATTGGTTACCTATTAAAATTTGTTTCTAATTTAGATTTTTTAGTGATCCACTGGAAATTCTTCCTCAAGCTTCTCCTTTCTGTTGTTCCAAATGTTGACTAATTTGCCTGCCCATTAATATTTTTTCACACAAGGAATCTGAAGCTCTCTTACTTTTTTGGACAGTCAAAATGTGAATATAAGGTGTCTAAACTGACTACAGTGTCAGCAACCCATCAATTTGACCAAGCTGCTCTTTTCTTGTAGGTTTTCCCAGCCCGAACACAAAATGGAAGTAACTGTAATGGATGTTTAAGGACAATACTTAATCCTTATGCAGATAGGGTGACTTAGTCCTAATAATCTCATGTAATGTAGTAATGTCAGGAAGTAAAATTATGCTTCTATTTTAAATTTCTGAAATGCAAGCCCTAATATTTTTAGAGCAGTCTTTACTAGGTAGGTAAGCTGCAATGATTCTAAAATTTGACTGAGCTACAAGCTTGATAGTTAATGCTGATCACATTTTTGATACAAAATTTTTGGTAATTAATTCCCACAATTCACATCACCTGCAGGATGTTGTTGAAATAATGAAAGAATCCTTGTATGATAAGTATCTTGATGAGCATGGTTTTGTGGATTTTGGTCGGAGTGGGGGGATGAGTCAACAGAAGGAAGCAAAACGATTTTTAAGTGCCCTCAATAACCAATCAGAGTTGCAGCAGAAAGATTGCTTTTCAATTTCTGTATGACCCTTGCCTTTTCAATTATTTCTGGGTATAATTTCACAGGCCCTGAACTTACCACATTTCAATTTTTTCCCCAGGAAATTTACAGTTTGGCAGATAGGATTGGCTTACGAGTTCCAGACATTGACACCTTTATAGATAATTTGAACAGTGTCGGTTATCTGCTGAAGAAGGGGCCAAAGACTTATCAGGTACGTGACACCTAACTTCTTGAATCTCTAAGACAACTGATAGTGCAACCAACTATTTCCGATAAAAACAGTCCAGGGAATTCAATTATTATTATTATTATTGTTGTTGTTGTGAAGTAAAATAAAACGAAGGCCATTGAAAAGAAACATTAAGGGGATTGAAATTTTGATGTCATGTAAACTCTATGACATCCCTCTGCCCTGGTGCCCAAAACCCCATCCCCTTCCTACCAAAAATATAAATAAATAAAATAAAATAAAAAGAGAGAAAAAAAACTATTTTCAAGGCTGGTGATTGAAGTTTTAATGGTAAAATCTCAAATGTCTATTATTTGTTTTTCCTAATCTCTCTCTCTCTCTGGTTTTGTAAACTAACCTTTTTTGGGCAACGTTGTTATTACATAAGCTATTTTGCTTCTTGGATAAGAAGCTGAAGATCTGGGGTAAATAAGAATTGTTTGGCTGTTCTTTTGCAATTACCAAGCATCTTGAAATTCCAATTTGCAGTTTGCACATACAGAAGGCTGAAAGAAACAGCTGTTCTACTCAAGGCAGTTGATAATTGATGACGCAAAATTATAAATGTCTCTCATTGGCCTTTGGAAAATACTTAACAAGTTAACATCAGTTTCAAGCTGTGTAACTAGTTATAGATATAGGTATCAAATAATTAAGTGGATATTAAGACTAATCCATCTTTGGCAGCCTGGAAAATAATTGATAAGATGGCAAAAATGCAAGATGAGATCTGAATTCTTCTCATGCAGGTGCTAACCTCTTCTTATTCACGGAGCCAGTCATCAAGGTCCAACGGCAAAAATTTGGTATTCTAGAACAGGTTAGATATTTCTTCTTTCATCCTTTTATTGTATTAGAGTAAATTGCATAGACATTTCCTAATATTTGGTTAAATGCATGTAGATCTCAAGCTTTTTAAATATTATAGTGACCCCCCCTCTTTACAAACGTTACTAATAGTAATAATGAACTCCACCCGTCAACTCACCTACTCCTTGTTTAATATCAAACGAAATACTAATGGTTGGGGTTTAGTGTTAATAACGTTTATAAAATTATAGTTATTGTAATATTCAAGTAGTGTGGGGTCTATTTGTATTTAGTCAACGTTGAAGAGACATCACTTTAATTTACCCTTTGTATTATGATCGAGTTTAAAGCCGTTATTGATTATCAATGCGTCGTTTCGTTCACATTATGTGTCCATTGTTTTCAACCAAGGCAGAAGTGTCAAATAAATAAGACGTGGAAAACACTACCTTCCTATCCTGAATAAAATATATATATATATTTGGGAAAAGCCCACGTTACCCCTATAGTTTATTCCTATACCAGATAAGTGATAACCCCCTTTTGTTGCAAATTTAACCTCATAACTCCCTTAACGTTATGTAAAATGGCATTTGGATGAAAAACGTCAAGAATGACGCGATGAAGCCACATGCGGCTGAAATATGTGGAGTTAACAACTCCCGCCAAAATATAATATTCTAATTCCCCACACTATCCTTCTGTACCAACTAGAAGAAAGGACGAAAGAAGCCGGAGCATCATTCTCTCTCTCATAGACTTCATGCACTCAACATTCCATGGCTTATGCACATAGATCACACAACTTAGCCCAACCATGTCACTGTTATTATGGTGAGAGATCACCAATGAAGATATCATACACCCGACCAAATATGAGTCAAAAAGTTTTGGGTTATAGAAGCTATGGTTTAAGTTTATATTTGATTATTATTGGTCATATATATGTATTTTTTGGATTTTCTGTTAATCAAATAATTTGATTTTGTTTTGTATGTTTGAGATTCAAGAATCATGTGGGTATTTTGACAACTTGAACCTTATTGATGGTTACATTGAATTCACAGCCGTGGAAGCAGTGAAGATTGGGTGGATGAGAAGGAAACTATGACTACAACTTGAACTAGTTTGTTGTTGAATTACACTTTTTTGGGGCGCAACATTGATCAAATCGGTTGTACTAGGATTCAATGGTTTTCACTGGCAGCAACTATCCCCCTGTAAATTATGACAATGAAGGTTCTCACTAAGATGTTCTCAGGGTATGCTTGTAGCTCCACTGATGAGATAATACATGTAAAACTAGGAACTTTCATGTAGTGGAAATAAATGTTATTGAATGGTTTTATGCCTAGGTTACCAAGAATATTCAAGGGTATTTGCCAATTTCCTTTGATTTATGCTTTAATTTGTCCATGCATTTTTTTTATTGAAGAAACTTGTCAATGACCATCTGAGATGGCATTACGTGATGTGTGGTTTCAAAATTTCATAAACCATCCCATTGCAAAAGATTGAAAGATACATCCGGGAGAATTCTGAGTTTCAAAAAAGAGATCCCTTGATGTTGAACTTTTGATGCGTTTTTTATATGGATTTTTTTTTTGGGTATGATATGGGAATTCAGAAAGCACTAGAGAAAAGAATCCAGAAAATTTAAAACAATAATATGGAAAACAAATCATTGTTAACTGCCCCTTTAGAGTATAATAATTACATTGTAGTTGCTTATTAATCGGTGAGTGAAAGAAAAGAAGAAATAGATAAATAAATCCTCTAAAATAGTCATGTAAATGGTGCAATTGACATCAACTGTTGAAAACGTTTTGTGATTGGGTTTCTTTTTATGATTTTGTGATCACTGATGGGACAAATAGTTGTTTGAGTTCCAAATGCTATTTAGAATACAACAAAGGGGTCAGTTATTTCATGATGTCAAATTCGAAGCATAGGGGGTTATTTGGTTTTAAGAATGAACCATTTTATTTTTTATTTATTTACTACTAGTATTACTAATTTTTCTTTTGGAAAGGGGGGGGGGGGAGGGGGTGGTTGTAAATTGGATTTCCCCCAAAAATTTAAACATGATATGTAGGGAAAACAATCTAGATTTATTTTCTAAAGTAATTTGCAGATTACCCAGAGAAGGTCATAGGACAACGCAACCCTCTTTCATGCAGGTGCTAGTATCATGTAGAAGTGAATCATTGAGATCAGGGGCTACAGTTTGCAGCTCTGGAAAGACGGTGAATTTTGTTTCTTCCTTCTTCCCTGTTAATTTCTACTACATTCATAAAATCAAGTTTTGCTTCACTAGTGAAATGCTTTACCTTTTGTATTAGAGATTTGGAAACATGACCTACTAATGCAGTTATTGATACATGTCTTGCAAGTGTAGTAAAATGCATGTACGGGCGGATTACACAACCCTAGCAACATCAAAGCAGTTACGAAGGTACAATGATTTCTCTGTTTCTTTCTGTCACACATTTGGTATTTTTATTTTGAATCAAATTTCGAATGCAATTCCATTCATTATTAATCTTTATATTACATTTGAAGTTCAAGCTTCACAAGTTTGAGATGCACTTCTGTAGATATCGGTTTTATTAATTTTTTTACTCAACAGCATTTTACAACATTGTAATGTACCTGATGGTCATACAGAATCAGAAGCATAATCATCTCCAACAGGTTCAAGCCGCCACTCGCTCCCATAGTATGAATTAGGCAATCCCAACCAGAACTTGAATGCCTCTGCTGCTCTCTTCCTCTCACTCCTCCGATCTTGCCTAGCTTTTGAGGCATGCTTACTGGTAAACATCCTAGAATGCATCTCCACATAGATTCTAGTATACTTGGTCTTATTTGGTGGTATTCCATTCTCCTCCATGCAAGCTACTATCTCCAACGCTTTCTTAAAGAAAGCAGCCCTCACACAGATATCAGCCAGAGTATCTAAAAGACCCTCATCAGGCTTTAATGGTGGGATAGTCAAAGAAGAATTAGAACCCTCCCCTTCCTTTCCCACACTACACCTCTCCTTTATTTCGTTCCAAAGCAAAAGTGCTTCTCCTGGCTTTCTAGCAACTGCAATCCCATTCGCAAGACTGCCATAAGTCGACACATTAGGGTATAGCCCTTCCTCTTTCATCCTCTGAACTATATTCTTTGCTTCTTCAACCAAACCCAGCTTGCAATACCCTTCCACCAACATATTCCAAGCAACCAAATCGACCTTCACTCGAGGGTCGTTGAGCATTTCATCAAACACCTTATTAGCCAGCTTTGGCTGACCAGACAAAGCAAAAGCTTTCATCAAAGTAGTGTAACTAATCTTTGTGGGAGCAATTCCTCTTGCTCGCATCTCATTGAAGTAGGAAAGAGCCCCAGCACTGTCATCAACCAGTATACACCCATCGATCAAAGTATTATAGGAGACCACATCGGGCTCAATCCCTGCATCATCAGTCATCTCCCTTATCAACTCCTCTGCCTTCTCTATCTGCAGCTGCTGGCAATACCCTTTGAGGAGAATATTGTAAGTGATCCTATTAGCAGGAACACCAATTCGAGTCATCTCAGCTAGAACCTGCCTTGCCCGGTCCATTGAACCAACCTTCACGAGCGCTGATACTACAGTAGTATAGGACACATGGTCAGGATGACTGTTACTATCTTCTTGTTGCCTCATTGCCTCTAGCATCCTCACAGTGTCACTGACGCGGCCTTCTTTCATATAACCCTTCATCAGAGTTGTGTATATTCTGGAGTCAGGACTATATATATCAGGCAACAATGGCGGCTCGTAGTTACTCGAGTCAATGTAGTTTGGGAGCAACTTGTCTAACACCTCACTTTTGTTTGGAGTTGGAATTTCCAAATTCGAGTGTCTTAGGACTTTGCAGAGGTCTTTTCGACCTTCCCTCATCGTCTGTACCATTTTCTCTGCAGTTTCCAGATCTCCGAAACCCACATAAGCAGCTACAATTGAATGCAGTGTTGTCATACACAAAGGAATTTGCTTCAAAAGAATTCTCTCCAATACATAAACTAGCAAATCTTTCCTACCAACTCTTGCACACAATTTGATCATCACATTATAGGTGAGAACATCGGGTTCACAACCAAACTCAGGCATTTCATCAAACAGTTGGAGGAACTTTTTCTTATCCCCAAGATTAGCACAAGCATTGAGGACGGCATTGTAGGCGGCCGTGTCCGGCCTTGAGTCGGCGATTATTTTTGGGTCTGCAAAGCGGCGAACTCGTCTGACGACGGAACCAAACAGTTTAAGGGCCTCGGAGGGGCCATCGTCGCCGGAAGCGGCAAGGCGGCTCACGACGGCGCTCCAAGCCTTGACGTGGGGTAGATAACCAGATTTAAGCATGGACTTAATGATGGACGCAGCGTAGAGAGTGTGGCCAGCTTTGGCGGCGGCGACGGCGAGAAGGCCGAGGGAGTTGGCGTCGAGGCGGTGGAGCTGGCGGTCATGGCGGAGGCGTTGAATGACGGACTGGGCACGGGTGAGGCCTTGCTGGGTGTTTTGGTAGGATAATTGGGAGACTAAGCGGCTGAGGCAAGTGGGGCTTGGGAGGTGCGAGCTCTGAGTGTATACCAGCCATGCCTCCTCGGTTTTTCTCTGACGGATGAGGGTTAGGAGAGTTTGGTCTTGAGAATAGGGAGGTTGTTCGGCGGCGGCGGCAGTGGTGGTTGTACTGAGGGAGAGGCTACCGGCGTTGGGGTGTTTTCCTGTGGCTCGTGTCTGTAACGGGCACTTGGGTTTCAATGAGGTTGTAGCAGCGGCGGCGGCGGTGGGGCCGAAGATGGAAGAGGTGGAGGAAAGCGGCGGTGAAACCCAGAACGAGAAAGATGAAGGGGCGGAGGGTGGTGGTTTAGTGGTGGTCATGGCAATTCCATTTGGGGAAGAAGAAGGCCCTTTAGGTTGGGATATTTGTTCAAATTTAGAAAGTTTGATATTTTTTCGGTGGTGGGGGGCTGAAAGTTTGAGTGAAGAAGGGAGGTACTACGTCTTCGGTATGTTCTGTCCGCTTATTTGTCATCCCTCTATTCGGTGCGGAATTTTTATTTTTATTTTATTTTTTAACGTTTTAGGCACAAAATCAAAGATTACTGTCAAAAAAATAAAATTTTAAAATATCCTGTTAATAAAAACACGATATCATACTGTAGTTAGAGCATTCTATAAAAACATTATATGAGGTAGTAGTTTTACAAAGTCTTTAAAAAATACCATATCATTTGACGGTTTTTATCTTAGACTGCAGAAAATGTCTTTTCATTTACCGTTTCTTCCTTAGATCTAAAATGCTATCCATAAAACATTTGTGGCGTTTTATTAATGAATAAGCAAACTCTTTTTTCAGTTCTCTCTCTCTCTCTCGCCCTCGATGTCTCGCTCTCGTCTTTTTTACCTGACTCTATCGTTTAACTATTACCAACGATTTCTTCCATTTTCGGGTTCGACAAGCTTTTCCACCAATATAAGTTCTCCTACCTCTCATTTTTGTCACCTATTTATCTCAGATTCTTCTCTCATGGTTAAAACATTTGAATATGCGAATTAGATACATTGTGTATAAATATATATAGCCATCAAATTGGACGATATTGTTTTATTTTTGTTTTGGTTGATTTATTTCTATCTTGATTTTGTTAAGGTTTTGGAAACTAATAGATTTGAGATTGTTGTGCCAAAATTTGGGACTACAAAAATTTAAGACAACCAAAAATTGCATTTGTTATATTTATGGATCCGAAAACCCTTGATTACGTTATTGTAGTCAATAAATCTTTTTCTTCTTCTTTTATTTATTTATTCTTTTAAAAATCATTAAATGAAATAGTGTTTTTCTGGTTCAGTGCGAGACAAAACCGTTATCTCACATGTTGAGCTTTATAACTATTCTTTTATTCTTTTTTTTCATCTAGAGATCTAATTTCTTCCCTCAGTTGTATCAAATAGATGTAGGACATTTAGAAGTGTCAAGAATTCAAGAAATTCTCCAACCGCGATATGATTTTGCATTTTCATTACCAGTACATTTTGAAATTTTGTTTTTTTTTACTATAATATCTGATTTTGTGCCTAAAACGTCCATTAAAAAATATATATATATATATATATTTTGTGCTCACTTACTACTCTTCTGCTTAATAATAAGTTTATCCCAATTAACATTTCACCCTTCTTTAATTATAATTTCATCCAGCTGTTCTTTAATAATGTTTTGGATTTTTCTTTCTTTTTTCCCATTTGTTGGTGAAGATAATTTTTGGAGAGTAATAAATAACAAATGTTACCAAATTTCACATCTATCTCAAGTCGTGTGTTATTCTTAACACTTGTATTTGGGCATAAACACAAATTTCAGTAATAAGTCGCTCGATTTGTACTGATTCAATTAATTAAAAGTTGTTAATTTTATTCTTTCGTTTCATTTCATCATGGATTAACATGATTTAATATAATTTTAAAATGAATTAATTATTTAATATGTTTCTTAAAATTTAAAATAACTAATAAATACTATTATAATCCAATCAAGATCTTCAAAGCTGTCACAAGTTGGAGGTTTTTTTTAACTGTTAATTAATGACATGAATGAGGATGTACAGTTAAAAAAAAAAAAATGAAAACCTGCTGTTAATGAAAATCCGAATATGACATTGTGAATTCTGAGCAGACCGATAAAAATGCAATCTAGCATTGCGTTTTGGCTCTGTCCCTTTTGTATTTTCCAAAAGATCAGTTTTGTGAAGAAAAAAAATAAATGGCCAAAAAAGACTTGA
>QLOD02000013.1:3757826-3777237 GCA_003260245.2 Sideroxylon spinosum | reverse complement strand
TTTGGCTCTGTCCCTTTTGTATTTTCCAAAAGATCAGTTTTGTGAAGAAAAAAAATAAATGGCCAAAAAAGACTTGAATTGGTTTAATTTGTAAAAAAAAGAGATAAATATAAATAATATTCACATTTATTTACGTACATTTTCTTTTTTTATTTTCAAGTTGTCCAGGTTTGTAGAGAGAAAGATAAATATAAATAATTTTCGCATTTATTTACAGACATTTCAATTGAATATATAAAGGAAAGTGATAATTATGCCCTCACACTATAACTACTTATCTAGATGATAATTATTTTACCCATTTTTCGTACCACCAAAAGGAGAATTTAATAAAAATGAAACCCCGTACACTGCAGGCTTTGTAAACGAAAGAGATTTTTAAAGCAAAACACCCCCCAAAGAAAAAAAAAAAACACTTACGTATACATATAAATATATAATGTTATTTACACATCTCATACCCCATCTAACTTGTCATCTTATAAAGAGAAGAGCTTCTCCTTTTCTTTTTCTTTTTTTTTTTTCATTTTTCCATGGCAGAAAGTACTTTGAGACCATTTCTATACACCGCCACCGCCTAATCTGATAATTACAAAGTCATCCTATGTATGTGCTGCTCCTCGGTCGAGATAATTCTATGTACGTGCTGCTCTTCAGTTGAGATAACCAGAAGCTAAGAGAGATGGAATGATCCTTGGCCTTCTGTTATGGCATATAAAAGCTTCTCTTTCATCTTCTCCTGTAGCATTCCCACATACACAAATATGTCAAAAAAAAAAAAAAAAAACATTTTCATTTTTGTTAGAATTCAAATATTAAAAAATAAAAAATAAAAAATAAACATTTTAGTTTGAAATCCAATTTAAGGACATAAGAGGGCTCACTTTTGAAGTGTAAGGCGGCAGCTTCAGATAATTCGCGCAAGTCATCACACTGGGCAGGTCATCATCAGCCCATTTGTTGCAATGCTGTGTTATAACCATCCATTAAAAAAAAACGGGCAGGCAACAAAGTGAGTATATATAAAACTATATAACCAAGTAAAACATAAACATCAGGGTGGGGGTGGGGGGGGGGGGAAGGAAACCGCCGCCACCAACAACAAAAATCATACTTTGCGAACTATTGTCAATTTTGGATTGAGAGATGCCAAACCACCAGGAGGAAGATTGGGTGCCCCCGTCACAAACTGCAGGAACGCTCGTTGCTGTTGTCTATCAAACTCCCGAATTATTTCCAGTAGCTGTTTGTAAAAGGGTGAGGAATCAATTATCAATTTCTTCAAATTTGAAACATGAAAAGAAATGAAGGAGACTAACATTGACAATTGGAGGACTGCTAGCTGTATATCCATGGTCGAACTTGACATGATCCAAAAGCTCACTAGACTGCTAAAAACACATGAACAAATCTTAGAGAAGAATGCTTCCCAATTCAAATTGATCAATAGATAAAAACAAACACATACACTCCAAAATTCACGTTCTCCACATAATAGACGCTCTAACTCGTCCTCAGTGAAAATCTGAAGATGTTTGATGGGGAAAACCTGAAGAATCAAGCAAGTGGACGATACATGAATTGTTGGGAAAAGCAAAATCTAATGATCTTATCTTAAGAAAGAGAAGAGTAAGCTACTTGAACCAAACATCATAAATGGCAGCACTCGACTACTATAATATAGCTTGTTACAAAACTAAGAGACTGATGGGTGAGATTTTGCAGATTTACATCCACTGATCATTTTGACCCCAAAAAAGGGTAATGCTATTGTTGCAACCAAATAATTGATCACTTGTAAAATAGCTCAACCAACTGTGGAAAGAAGACAACAAATCCTAAATTCAAATCCTTCAACAACCTTCCCCATTTAATGTAATCTCACATACCCTTCTGTACTCAACTCTTATTCTGCAGAAAGCCACAGTCTAAAGATGTGTTCACCAACGTTAGTTTTTGTTTTCAGCCAAAAATAGTACTTTTAGGTACACAGTCTGCCTTACTAGCTATACTATTATAATAAGGCAACATTAGGGTAACTGGTCAAGCCAATTGCTTAGTAAAGCTTTTTAATTTGAATTTGAATTCATTCCATTAATTCCCTTAGCCACCAATAACCACCCAAAAGTCGAAAGAAGTGTATAAGTAGTTTTTGAAATTCCACCAGTTATTTAAGTAATTTCACACTTTCAATTTTTTTGGCTTCTTAAAAAGCCCTTTAACTACCCTTTACTTTTGTAGTTGTTTTTCCCCCTTTAAATGCCCCTTAATTACCTACTATCAACTTAAACACCCATTAATTGCTAACTATTTACTATTGGAGTCAATTTTGACAATCTTTTTTATTTTTATTTTCTTTAAAATGAATAAAAATTACACCGAGAGTGTATTCACCCACATCTACTATTCAACACAGTACAACAGAAATCATCCAAATACAAACATCTATAAAAAGATTGTGCTCCAAACATGTGTACACATTGCAACCTTTCCTGTCCAGTTGGGATACCGATTCTTACATTTGACTGGCAGCGATGCAGCAAAGCATAGAGCTAATGGTCAATTTCCATTTTACTTTACATTCTGTGTTCTCACAGAATAATGCAACTTTATGGTCAGGCTCATTTTAGTTAAAAAAAAAAAAATTTCTTTGACAATTTATACAAAAAAAAATCAGATAGAGAAACCAGTCATTGCAATTTTGAGCTCTCCCTCAAGGAAATTCCTCATTTCCCATATCGATGTCAGTAAAAAGAGAATATCAAAGAATTAAGTTGCAGGCACAGACCTGGTTAAAGCCAGATCTAAAAGCTTCCATTTGTCTGTAAATTCCGGCATTTATGGTTGCGTCCACAATCAGTGTAACATATTCCTCCAAGTTCATCATATTTACCTTAAAAAAGACAAAACGGGTGAGTTGAGCATATAAGCTAAGGTTAATAAATCTCAGGCAGAAGAAAAGAGCACAGCGAGGAGCACACACCAGTTTAGGATCAGGTCCAGAAGAAAGAATATAATCAGGGTATCCAGGAAGAGTAAAATCAAGGCAAAGATCTTCAATCGTTGTGTTCCGGAAGCATGAGTCAAGTCTAAAAGTTGGGTTTTCTCCACAAACAGATTCCAGATATCTTTTCCTTTCAACAACAGCCTTAAACTCTAACAAAGTCCTACCAAGCTCAGGATCAAATGAGTGGATGTCATACACATTGAGTTCCTACAAAATCAAACGACAAAATACAGCCAAGTGCCAAAAAAATTTATTAGATGGAAGAGGGAGCATAAAAAATTTATCAGCATTTCCAATTAATGAATTGGCAGCATACCTGTCCAAGAATAAGTTTGTAGAAAGCTTTAGAGAAGGGCAAATCTAGAACCCTTCCATCCTGAAGAGCCTTTGCCATGACCTGTCCCAGAAGTACAAATTTTTTATGAACTTCAGGGAATTCTGTGCCATTTGATGCACTAACGGTCGATGACCATGGGCGAGAGAAAAGCCCACAAGGAGACCCCAAAATTTGAGAATCTTCAGCTTGCAAGTTTTTTGACAACCTATGGTCTTCTCTCCACATGCCCAAGCCAGATTTCTGAAACTCATGACTGACCAAGGTATAAAATTCCAATGTCGGACCAAGACCGGTACCAACTTCTTCATCATATTCCACTTCAAGGATAGCTTTTTGATGGGCATATAGATTCATCATTTCGGTAGCAGACTCCAGAATACGATTTCGACATACTAAAAATTTTTTACGAGGCAATCCACTGGAATTCTGCCTCCTCCCACTCAAGCCTCCAGAATCATTATGAGATGTTGGGTGTGATTGAGCTTGCAAGTGACCAAAGGCTGCAAATCGGAAGTACTTGCGTCTTAGCTCAAAAGAAAATAAAAATGGGCATGAAGTAATTAACTGGCTACACCATGAAGGCATGCCACCAATGGACACAGCCAAGGGGTCACGCATCTGCTGTTCTAGTTTTTCTGTCAATTTACTGCTCACAAACTCATTCTGCAGGACAGCAGGCACTGTTACTTTTAAGTTATCCAAATTACCAATTCTCCCTTCTGCAAAGGCACGCAGCCTTTCATGAGAAATCAGATGAAACCTGAACCTATTTATGCCTTCCAAACTCTTGAGTAAAAACAATATATCATAAACAGGAGTTGACTTTTCCAAGTCAGAACCAAACTTGGAGACAAACATGTCGGAGAAAAATGTAGTACACTGCCAATGTAATCCCGCTTTGTCTGAGATGGAAGAATCATGAGCCTGATGTTGACAATCTTGAGGGCAACCTTGTCCAGATTTCACAGCTTTTCTATATGTTATTCGGTACACTTGACTCCACAATTTTGCACTGTTAACAGTGTCATCATCAGCTTTGAGTAGTTGTTGAAGAATTGTTTGGTAGAGTGACAAACCCCGGTCCAACTGTTGTCCTTCTAGGTAAAATAGCAAGTTTGGAGACGGGTCTTCATAGCTGGAGGATCCTGCATACTCAACTCCCGTGGTAATATCCTCATCAGAAGACGTATGTTGACTGTTCTCCACATGGTCCTGCACGGGGTTCTGGAAGACAACGTCATTAAAAAGCAAAATAATGGTAGATGTTCTTACAACAAGAAACAATCACGCCAAGGAGGATACATATGCAAACAAAACATCCACTGATGTGACTGGACTAACCTAACTTTTAATCATCACCAGAACTCTTTCTTTGCCAGTTCAAGTCAGAATATATAAAAAAAAGTAATTGGAACTAGACGGCTTTTTGGACCCTGAACTATAGTCAAATTAACATGGAATTAAACTAAACAAATGTAGGGAGAGGGCTAATTTGGGTTGAATTGGATCAGCTTTAAGATCATATAAAATATCAAAAGAAAGATGTGCTTACAATAGGTTCTTTGCTTGAGCCTGCTGTTTTACTAGTGGTTTGCCTCGAATTGTCACCTTCTTCAGGTGCAGAAAGTGAAATGTTAGCCTTGTCCTGCAGAAGACCAAATTAAAAGTAACAGCCAAGATCATCAAATTTCAGTACTAGGTGAAGCAGGAGCCAAATATATATGTTTATGAGAAAAAAGCAGATTTCTTTAGCTCAATATCTTGTAAATGAACAATAACCTGAATCTCCTGCATGTCAGAGGACATGCTGTCAGACTCCATAGGTTCTGGACTTTTGTCTCCAGCAATATCTGATGGTAATTGAGAAGCTGAACATTCCAATCTACTCAAAGCTTGAGTAGCTGCCGATCTCATGTGTTCAGTTTTGTTTTTGCTGACTTTAGGCCACAGGTAACATTCTATAGCATCCAAAGTAGAAAAAGGATCAACTGTCAGAATACTTTCAGAGTAATCGCATATGCACGTTTCACCCTCTCCCCTCGTGAACTGAACTTTGAGACAAGGATGTGATGTACATCTTCCATATGGAACAGTAGCATATGAGTGCCTTTGCTTGTGTGAATGGCTGAGGATAATAGGAAAGTTTTCAACAGAGGACAGTGCAGTTTGCAATTTCCGAGTTAATACTGATAGAGAGAAGTTCTCCGAAGGCGCATCCAAAGAAGATAAGAACAGTCTTCCAAAAACTTCAAATCTTTTTTCTATATCATATGCACAATTCATTCCATCAGTCAGTTCATAGCTCTCTCTCAGATATTGTCCATTGGATAAGTAATTTACTAATGCCTTCACAATTCCACTTTCAACAAATTCAAAAGTCGAAATGGGATCTGCTCCATTAAGCTGTGCCATAATTTGATGCAATATGGAATAGAAATCCTCTTCATGCTGTCTAGAAGCATCTTTACTCATGGACATGTACACCATATCTGTTAATGTCGCAGCCAAAGTTCTGAGATTCTGAAGAATATCAGTTAGACCTTGCTCAGGGTTTAATGTTTCCGTTGCAAAGTAGCTGGTCCTTATCTGCTTTGCAAAATTGTGAACAGAATCCTTTTCAAGCCGGCAGGTCCCTGTTTCTGAAGCTGATACAGACTGACCAGTGTCAAAAGCATAACACAGGCATCTAAGAACATCTCTTGCAGCTGACTTTTGATTTGTATCATTTGATAGCTGGATGCCACTAAACACTGGAAACATGAACCGCGAACACTTCTCTGGTGTTAGAAGTGCATCAATTGCAAAGAAGACACCTTCCTTTATGAAAGAATTCAAGAAAACATTGGAAAGCTTTTGTAGGACAGTATCAGCAATTTGTAAGGCTAACATCAGCACGTGGTGATCCTTCCGAGTGAATACTCCAGCCAAGAAGCTGCCATTACATCCAATGAAAAACTTTTTCAACTTGAAAATATGCCTGATAACTACTTTCACTCTTTTTTTATTTTTATTTTTTAACTTTTCTTTTTTATAAGCAAATAACTACTTTCACTAATAAAAGAAAGTTCTCAGACCTTGAAATATTAATGTCCTTGAGCAACTCAAGAAGCATTTCAGATTTGCTGACATAAATGATTTTGCTGATAACAGAAAGACTGCCATAACAAACATATAAATTTGCACCAGAATTAACCACCTGCCCGAGAATAAAGAGAGAAATTATAAAGCTGTGAAAAGGAGTAAGAAATCAGTCAAAAGATTACATATCAGATAACCAACCTGGATCAATATAGAAAGCAAATCCATCCCAAACTTTTGCAAATGATCAGGCTGATTCACCAGAAAAGCTTCCTTCTCCGAGTTTAATGAAACATTCTGATCTGTGGCTATATCAGGGACAAGTTCATTTAGCAACTTCAAAACTTCATGCACCTGGGGCAGGGAAATAGAACAGCAAAAGAGTTAATCTTTCACCATCTTCTTCTTCCTTTTTATGGTAAAGAGTAATATAATCATATTTCTTATTGTCTGTTTCTTAAGCTTGCCATAGACTTGGTGGTTTACTTTCAATTATTTATGTGCACAACTGAAACTGTGAAAAGTTGAAATGGTTAACAGATAGTATTGAAGTAGACATATCTATAATCTATAATATTAAATAAGGCGATACCACGGGCATTGGTGAAACTTAAAAGATAGTTAAGACATAAGCTTAGAGAATCGTTTTTTTTTTTTTTTGTTCTATTAAGCTACCTATTGAAGAAGGGCGTGCAAGTAATTTATTTAAAACTACATCTTTAACAAGATAATTTGCCTTTTCGATTTTGTAACCACCATTTTTTTAAACTTGCAGGTTTACTCACATCATAAAGAAGCTTCTTTTGACTTTGGTTTAAGGTTATATGCTAACCTTTGAACATAAACATACAAATCTCGTGGTCAAATATACCCAACATTAGTACTATTGCGAGTAAGCTTACAGTAATTTTATGCCTATATCCCTCTTATGCAAGACAGTTTTCCCTAGATTGTGTTTGATCACGCAATGTGACCATTCTTGAAAACTAATAGCTGTCACAGGTTTCAGATTGATTTATTCATATTGGCAACCACAACCAGCAAAATTTAAGAGTTGCAAAAATGAGGTGGTTTTGTTTAATTTTAAGGTGGTCCTCCAAGAAGAGCTAATCATTTATTAGAATTTAAAAACCATACAAGCCTCAAAGGTTCCAACCATAATCTCTAATGTAGTATTAGTGGTCCAACTATGAGGAGAGAGAGTGTGTATTGGCAGAAGAGGTTTGAGTTCTTAGAAGTTAAAAACTCAATGCATAACAAGTCAACATGGACTTACTGGTCCACATGTAACTCAGAAAGAGGTTCAACTTAAAAAAAAAAAAAAATGGGACCTCAACTTGTATTCGTCAGTGGTAGAACTCACAAAATTTTGAACCACCAGAATAAGTCAACATTCCATTATTTTTATGGATAATCTTGTAAGATCCACTATGGGGGTGTTTGGTGTAGTAAAAATGAGATAAAATAAGATAAAAGTGTAAGATTCGTAATACATGCAGTGAGATAAAAAGTGAATTACTTTTAGAGATTTTTTAGAATTTTTCGGTGTTTTTTTGTATACCAAACACCCCCCCTTGGTACATAAACTACAATCACTTGTTAAAATCCCATTATAAAAGCAAATATTTAAATTCAGGGTGGAGAGGCCATTGAGACTTTCTTTTTTTTTTCCCCAATTAGATTTCAGTTCTCTTCAGCAGAGGGTAGAAAATAGTTCATAAAGATCATAAATCCTTAGGTCAAGAGTTCAAATCTTGTCTTTGCAACATCTTTTTATTTCCAAAATTTAATAAGAGTTTGTTTAGTAGTAATCTAGTACGACTTATTTTTTGTTTTATTTATTTATTTACTTATTTTTTGGTTTTTTTGGGGGGGGGGGGGACCCTAAACTGTCATGGCCACCTCTACTGTCTCCCTTATGCCCATAAGCGCTCTTATGTATGATGATTTTGCATGCTATAAATGGGCTGTAGAGGCATGCAAAAAATGCAATTTTGAATCCATTTCCTTCAATTAACATTATTGCTATAACACTGGGGAAAAAAACAGATAAATTAAATCATGTTGCTTTAAGAACAAGTAGAACTGTATAATATAAGAAACAGACCTGATTGCTGTGTCCATCAACCGTATTAGGAGAAGGTATTCCATGCAAAAGATCATAAGTAGACAAGATATCCTTCAATATGCTGCTTACATTAAGCTCGAAAAGAGTCTTGAAAGCTACCATTGAACCAGAAGCAAGTTTGACAAGTAGCCCAATCAAACCCTACAAATCATCATGGAAAAAATATGAACAAAAAGAAGCTGATGGATAAGAAAGCCAACGAACTCAGTAAAACGTAAACCAAGAGACTGCATACAGTGTAAACCGGTTGGCATAAGTTGGTTCGGCAATTCAAATCTATTAGATTTGTGGCTTGATGAATCAGCCCATGTTTACAAAGTTCATCCAGCATATCAGAAGAGTGGTGTACTCGTTCTGCTATTTTTATCAAGCAGGTGGATACATTTTCAACAAGCTGAGGAATGAGATGGAGAAAAATAAGTAAATGCAGATCAGATACTCCAATAACAGAATAAATCAATGCACACAAAACACCATACATACCTGCCGATCCTCATATTGAAGAAGATTACACAATATTGGAACTGCCTCCATGAAAGGTGAAGGACATTCAGAAGGGAGTTTCTTACATATGTTGACAACAGTTGAAAGTGCAACTCTCTAAGGCACGTAAAAAGGACAAAAATTAAAATAAAATTCAGAATTGTAACTCTTTTAACACCAAAACAGATGTCAACTGGAATCTGAGCAAGAAATAACACACTGTTTCTGAACTTCATCCATACTGCATTATACATTATACATTACCTGCACACTTGTTGAAAAAAAATCAATATAAGCTAAAACAGCCATAATTGCCCCAGACTGTAAGCATGCGAGTGGTTGCTCATGTGATATTTTCTCTAGTGCTTGCAAACACTGCATTATGAAAAGACAATACATATGTATTAATAACCCATAAATAGTGTTTTGTGTTGGCAACAAGCATGTGCTTATACACAGAAAAATATGCTGAAAACAAAAACAAGCTTTTGGCATACCTGTTCAGCCACATCAATAATCTCAATGGCCATTAATCGTTGACAAAGAGCAGGAACAGCATCATGACGAACAAGAAAACCCGAGGATCGAGGATGTACATCACATAGATAAGTTATAGCCCTTATGGCTAGAAGCATTATATCTGGATTGCTCTCGTGCCTTGCCAATTTTACTAGAATTGGGGACAGCGAGTCTGCCATCATGCTTGATAGTGAACCATCAGAACAAAAGGATAGTAACTCACACAGCTCAGTAAGAGCACTCAGTGTCACGGATTCTTCAATTTCTTGGCCTAAACTCGACAAAACCTTCTTGAACTTCCCATGATCACCAGAAGATCGCCGCCGCTGATAGTCACGAAGGAGGCTGCTATGCCTTGGCTCTCCATCCGAATCACACGACCCATATGCAGAGTCCCTTTCACCTTCACCCTCTGATCGAGTCGACCCTGAAGAAGATGATGAAGTGTCCATGTCACCATCATGGGCTTCAAGTGTGGAATTTGTAGAATTCATTGGGGTTTGAACAGATGAATTTGATGAACTCGGTCTGAACTCCAATGAACTGCATGCTCTCTTATCAGCTGGCAGTTCGTCAGCTGTTTCAGCTCTTTTTTGGCCCCGATTCCCCATTTATCAACACCAAATCCGATGTATTTTATCTCCTGCACAGAATAAAAAAAAAAAAAGACAAAAGAAAAAGATTTTGAATTCCCACTGCCATCAATGACAAACTTGTTTATTAAACCATAAAAATTCAACAAAAAATTTCAGTTCAAAACTACAGAAGTGCCAACCAATAATCCATTAAAAAAAATGAAACAAATAATAAAACAAAAACTGATTCATATAGGAAATTAACAGGCTCAAAAAAAATCAGTCACTCAAACAAACTGATAGACAATAATCAAACCAATACATCCACGCACTTCAATACCAACAAACATATGCATATAAGAGAATAATCAAAGCCAACAACAGTAACAAAAATCCAAGAAGCAATACCTTAACCAATATCAGAAAGATTAATAACTAGCACCAAGCAATACCTTAACCAATATCAGAAAGATTAATAACACACACCAAGCAAACTGTACTAAATACATAAGATGCGTGTGAAAGGGGGGAAAAAAAAGAGAGAGCGAGAGAGCTCAGAAAATCAGAAGAAGTAATTGATTATTAGGTTCCTTTGTCAAATTCAGGAAACCGCCAACAGTATTGAAATTATGTACCTAAAAGCGGTGGACCTCAGCGATCTTCGTGTTGAGAAATCTAGGGTTTCTCAGTTGCGTCCTTCGATTGCTCTGTTCTCATTGATCATACAAACAAACATAAAGGTGTATATACATACATAATATATATATATACACACACACTTACGATGATGGTTATGGAAACCGAGATATATAAGGAGAGAGAGACCTGTTGAGAGAGTGTCAATGTAGAGAGAGAGAGAGGATGGGATATTGTATAATTTATATTTGTATATACGATCGCATACGCTATATGAAAGTGTATTTCGTATAATCCGCTAGTTCGTACTACGAGTCGTTTTTGACAGGGCGGTGGGGAAACTTTAGCATGTAAATAATGGGCATCGTGGGTGATGCAGCTTCTCTGCGGTGGTGCATGCGGAGATAAAAGTTGCTGTAATTTTCTCAAAGTGCCCCCAGTCTCCTAATATAAATTAGTTTTAATATTCATCATAGGCTTGGAAATCAAATTTTTAGTAATTTTTTTTGAACAAAATTAATAGGTAAATTTTTTTTAATTTTTTTAGTAAAATAAGTATAAATTTTTTGTAATTTTGATAATTTTTACGTATTTAGTAAAATATATAAAAATTTTAATAATTTTTTTTTAATTTTTAGATATTTAATTTTGGTAACTTTTAAGTTTGGTTAAAATGAAATGATTATTACATCCCTAAATCAACTCAACAAAAATTTGTGTTTTGGTAATCTGCTAACTTAGCAAACTTAACATCTTTTGCTGTTTTGTCATCAAACACCAAAAATTAATATATATATATATATATATGACTTTTTTTTGCTCGTCCAAATGGAGCTTTAATTTTAGTAGACTTAAAAATAACTAGTTAAGGTGAATTCTATTGTTTAAAAATAATTTATGAATATGTTTTTCATATGTTTAATTTATTTTGATTTTATTTCTAATTATATGATTGAAGCTTTCAGTATCCAAATTAATTTTTAATACTTATTTTGATCTTAAGAGTTTTGAGAGAACTAATTAAGATAGACTCTATTTACTTTTACTTTCTATAAGATATTTTTCTTTATCATTGACTCTTAAATATTATCCCTTATTATTGACTCTAAAGGCACAATAAATATATTTGTTGCCAATAAATTTCAAACTAATTTTAAAATAGTAATTATCCAATTAGTTTCAAACTAATTGTTATTACTAATTTTAAAATAGTAATAAATAAACAATTTAGGAATGGAGTATTTTTCTTTTCTAAACGGGAAAAGAAATAAAAAATTATTTAACAAAAACAATAAATAAAAAATTTTATAAATATATTAATTTACAAACTAATAATTTTTTCCTTTCAAATAATTGCTCATAAAAAAGACTACTCCTTCCACAAGAAAAAAAAAAAAAATAGTGGCTATCTGTTGAAAAAGATGTTCTAACTTTCTAGTTCTACATTTTATATTTCTCTAAATTAAGCTGAATCTTTTCATTGTAGTGATGAGTTCTCTAATTTTCACATTATATATATATATATATATATATATTTGAAACTTTTTGTACTTTTTTATTTATTAATTGTTTAATAAGTATTATTTTAATTTAAGATGTATATAAGAAAATATTAATTTAAACAAAACAAATTATATAGTGTGAGATTATACCACATAACCAACATGGATGATATTAGAAAGATCATCATGGTGAGGTGAAGCAACACACGTTTAAGGCATTTGGAGTGTAACTAATAAAAAAATGTAATGATTAATAATAAAAATTTGTTTGAACATATTTTGGCCCGTTTGAACGAATTCTGATGGATACTTTTAACTTTTTGTGTTGGAGGTTTTTTAAATTTGTAGAGGTTTTGGTAGAAAAAGTTTTGAATGAATTTATAAAGTTTTTCTCTGTTAATTTTTTTTACACTCCGAACAGTGCTTACATAAAGCAATAGAAAATTATAAGGAATAGGGCCCTTCGGTAACTCATACCCTCTCTTTTTATTTATTTATTTTTTTTCCCTTCCTTTTTTATAATGGAACCTGTCACTGATTTAGGTGTTGGAGTGCCTGTGTAATCAAACATTTTTCAAGATTAATATTTCATTGTTGGGGGTGTCGAGATCGACTCTTATTTTTATAAAGGTGTGATTATATTTTAGATAAATATTTACCGTATTACTGAGAAGTGAAAATTATAAGCATAGCCCGTCAAGTAACATGATTTTTCAATTGCAGAATATCTTTATGATTAATTTGAAGGGAGTTGAATTATATTACATGCCATAAATATTGACTTGCCCTTTCACTTTGTTTACGGTACAATCTGTGGATGGATGTTTAGACACATATGGTATGAGGTCCTCTGGCATACCAATGGGGGTATGCTTTATGACTTTCTTTAACACACATAAATATATATTTTAATCATAATATCCCTTTCCATAAACTTGATCATCATCTCATTAACTTAAAAAAACAAAAAAAGGGCCTGTTAAAGCCTTTATGTTAGGCATGTAAAGAGGATGGAGTCGACCTTGACAACTGCTAACGAGTTTCATAGATTCCTTTCATTTTCGTGGATGCCAAACACAGCTGATAAAAAATTACCCACCGGGAGCAACATCACCCGTCCGCACCCTAGGAAGCCTGTTCTTGACTCCGATGGATACAATCAACTGATTCACACACACAGCATTCCACTGATGCTTTTTTGACTAACCCCTAATCACACGATGCATGGGGCCTTTAAGCCCTATGCTAGTAGCCTCTCAATTCATTCTCCAACCCCCAAAATCCCAATCGTATTCTTACTGCTTTTACAAAATGCATAATCACTCACTCAGTTAAAATTAAGAAAGTCACCCAAAAAAAAAAAATTTACTCGATGCACTCTGTGAAATTCGGGAACCTGGGAGGAGGAGCGCGGCTCTCCCTAGTTACCTGTTCCGCGCGTGTACATATACATATTTATAGACACGTGTACGGGCACAAAAAATTTTCTTAAGAAAGACAAATATATGGACTTAAAACGAAAACACTCGTTAACGTATATTTTTCCTTTTTGATCACCCTAAATTCTTATGTTAGATTATCATTTTCCTTCCAAATTTCTATTGGCAGAAAATTTCCTTTCCTTTGCATAGTTTCTGCGGTAGAAAGTAGCTTCCCAGGAAAAGCAGTCGTTACTAACTAAAGAACTCTTCAAATTGGGCATGCCACTAGAAAAGAATGCTCCAATTTAGAAAGCAGAAACTAGTCGCCAGAAACGGACATTCCAACTTTCAATCAATTACAAGTGGATATGATTACTCCAAGAACGAACCATCAGCATTAATAGTAAAGGCAGTAGTTAGTAGATGCTGATGCTCTGGAATAAGATTCGACTGCTGAGTCAATAGTCCACGATAAATAAAAATAATAAAAATAAAAAAATAAAGCAATATCACATACGTTTCAATATATACCTCCAAACATATGAAAGTCCGCAACTTAGAGAGAGAGGAAACAAAACAATGCATTCGTGCCTAACATATAAAAAGCCGAAGCAAAAGCAAAATCAAAATCAAAAGCAAAAGCAGTCTGCTTTATATATTTGGTTATTCCTCTGTTCCCCACGAGAATAGGATCAACCAAAACTGGGGTACGTGGAACTTGATTTGAACATTTGATGATTAAAGCTAGGTTTCCAGAAAACAGAGAATGAAATGTAGTAACCAAAATGGTAAAGAACGGTGGAGAAAAGGAGAGCAATTGGAAACCCGAGCAATGAGTTACCCAAAGCCGGCTATTGCTTATACAAAAAATTGTCAAAAGGTTAGCCCAGTGTTGCCAAAGATGATAATGAAATCCAACATGATTGGGTTAACCCAAAACTAATCTGTTCCAAGCCAATCAAAACAAATCAGCACAAAATAAAAGCATCCTGGACACAACATACCGAATATCAGGGAGATAACTGGCAAAGTTACAAAAAAGAGATAGAAATACAAGTCTTTTAACTTAAATTCAGCTATTATCTCAGCAGAAAAATGAGAAAGGGTAATAAGCTACATGAAACAGAAAAGAAAGTGAGTTTGTTAATCAGAGACACTTTAATCTACAAACCATGCTAGAATATATAACTCTATTCATACAACAATACTTTTACAGCACCCCTAAAACATAGGGTGCCTGGCCAAGTCATCAGCTTTGAACATGCTATCCTTCAAATGATGGAAACAATTGCAGAACAGGTTCTATTCTGAGCCACCTTGCATGGGAACCATCATGTGTTGTGCTCGTGACTGCAAAAAGATCAAGGAACAAGAGCAGTTTTCATATCTGACAAGGAAAAGGCATAACGGTAAATCTCATTCTTCCAATCTTTGAAAGAATTATACAATTTATCAAAACTAAAATCAATAATCTAGAAACAAATAAGAGATTATGACATTAAAAGCACATGCAAGGGCCATATTGAAGGAAATCACAAATATGTTCTTCATTTATAGTTTTTCCATCTGAGGGTACCATTAGACAAAACCTGGCTATGTATTCTGCTTTACATGTATCACGCAATCAAGACCTTTAAGTAAAAAACAAACAAGGATGAACAAAATGGTAAAAAAAAATATTTCATGCAATATTTAACGCTTTTCTGATAGGATGATAGCATCTTGCTAACAGAAAATAATTACCACCGCAAATTCAAACATATTGAAGACAGAACAATTAAAAAGCAGCAAGTTAGCCTTTTCAAGGTATACGATGATGCTCAAACTTAAAAACTGAGCAAACCATATGGCCAACCAATTGGAAATTTGGCATTATTAATGGGATTTGGTACATCCAACACTATTAATCATTAGCAAATAGCATGTCTAGAACACATCAACCCATTTCAATTATTTAGACATCCATGCTAAATAATAAAATCCAGATAAATACAGGATTAAATGTACCAAATATGCCACATAGCATATCCAATTATTTTACTATTTTTTCTTCAAATATATGATTGAGACAAGCTTATATTTGAGTAAATAGAGCCTTTCCAATCATAAATCTTCTATCTTACATTTTCTTATGTTTAATCATGTATTGAATTGTCAATGTTATATTCATATATATAACCAATAAAATTATTTATTAAAGTTTATATTTTTTTATTATACCTCCGCCATTGTATCCTCATTTTTTTTTTTTTTCAAAATTATTGTATTTGTATCCATATTCTGTATGCATGCTTCATGCTTCTTCGTCTCTCACATGTTCAACTTTTCCTTAGTCTCATAGAAAGGGCAATGCATCATATAGAAAAGAAGAGAATTTGAATTCAAGTGCGGCCCTAACACATGGTATTTATATGTAAAAGTGCAAGACGGACAGAATTGCTAACTGTGCAGGTCAGCAATCATTAATTAGCAACAAAGCTAACATAAGATGAGATGTCGTACAGCCCCCTTGATGATAATGTTAAAAAAATGAACTATAAAGAAGCACATAATCTCAATGACTGCAAAATTATTCAAAGCTAACAGGCAAGAAAGCCTGCTACCTAGTAACCGAGGTGATATATGGCAACTTCCAATAAAATAAAATATCTTCAAAAACAATAGATTGGCTTGCAAAAATTCCTGCAAGATTGCTTGCAAACTAAGAAGCATGAATACGGATACGCTATGAATACGACACGGACACAAAAATACATTAATTTAAAAAAAAGTATCATGACAAGACATGTCAAGGGCACGTTAAAGAATAACTCTTTATTTTAAATATATACACACAAAAAAATATTTATTCAATTTTATATTTAAAATAAATTTATCTTTTATTTATATCTTCATTAGAAATTTTTATTTACAAATAAATTATTAATTCTAAGTATTAAAACTTTTAAAATATGAATTCATATTACTTTTATCTTATTATTTAATTCCAATTTATTTTTTCATGATTATAATTTGATTCATTGTGTTGGACTGATGGATGTGTATATCAAGAGTGTCCAAAAAGTGTCCATGTGTAAAACAATTAAAAAATAATATAACACATTTAGACAAGTATCCGACATGCATTGAGAAAGTGTCCAATGAGTGTTGGCGTACATCATCTTTTGTAGAAGTGTCCATGGTTCTTAACTTGCAAGTTGCAAGAAATTGTTGAGTTCCTAAAAGTTAAGACTTCTAGTAAGCAGGAATTGGCATAAGCCTAACTCTCGGCAAAGGATCCACGAAGCAATTACTCTCAAACTTAAAATCATGTTTGATGATGGCAAACAGGGCCTTTACTATATAACCAAGCAAGACCCCCTACTTCTAGCAGAAAGAGCAGCTCCACCAAATAAAAACCAAGACCTTTATGTACCTATCCAGACTCCTTTGCAAGGCCTTGTCTGCACCCACCATCCAACTGAAAATTTTTCCTCTGTTATTCGCTTTACCACAATCAGAGGTCATGCTGGAAGTAACTAGGAATATTTTATCGATATGCACAATATAGACCATCATAGACAAGGTATTAATCGTGACTCGAAAAAAGACTTCTTGCTTCCCAATTTCTAAGCTTTCGGGAAGCAGAGTATGCACAAGTATTAACTCACTAAGGATTTGGTTTTGTCATTCTTACAAAGGGCAGACCAATATCATAGACTACTTTGTCAATGGCCAGTACTCAACTCAAATCAACAAAGCCTTACCAAATTAGTTGTGTTTGGCTACATGAATATCTGTTTTGAGCAATATAACAAATACACTAAAAGGGCAATTCAGTGCACACAGCTCCTGCACTGCAGGGTTTGGGAAGAGTCAAATGTAGACAACCTTTCATCTTCAAGTAGAAAGATTAACTCATGACACAATGAAACAACCTTACCACTACTCCAAGCCACCCTTTGCTAGTTAACAAAAACTAGACTTGCCCCCAGAAATATTTATATTCTACATAAAAATTATCAAGATGCTTTTTCTAAATAAAGGCAATACAATAAATAAATCTTTTATTCTCAATGAAATATTATGCATCTATTTCATTATTCCCATTGTGCATCCTCCAGAAGAGAGAGAGAGAGAGAGAGAGAGAGAGCTTACTTGAGAATTTCCATAATTCATGCCTTGTGAAAACGAACCTTGATGTGCAAGCTGGACAAACATTTATGGGTGAGGTTGCATGTTAATACAGGATATGACGTTCAACCAAAACAGAACATAGGTGCATAATGCAAAATAATCCTAAAAAGATAAACTAAACAAACTATAAGATACTCCACGATATCCATACCTGGGTATTTGGACCAGGTTGAACCCCATCTTTTTTAGAAGACCCTTCCCCATTTTTTGCCGATCCCTTCGTGTCACCCTAGCAAAATTCAGAATTTTAAAAACTTGGAAAAGTTGTAGAAACACACCCAAAATAGTGCCTCAGACTTCACAAACAAGCTTACATAATGCGCCGCAAAGGTGCGTATTGAATAAAGTAAAATTACATTTGCAAAAAAACAAACTTAAAGCAGACTGACATACCTCCATCTGCAGCATCCCATTCGATCCGGAAACCCAAACCCCAAAAGGAAATGTTAGTTAAAACTGAGTGTGTAAATCAACTTCTAAAGAGACATGGTCACAAAAGAAAGGAAGTGAATAAAAAAAAAAAAACCACCTCTCTGTAACGAGCCAAGTACACCTTAAGCGGGTCAATATAATCTTCGAACCCTAGAGTCGCCATTGCCCATAGCAGATCATCTCCATTGATAGTCTTCCTCTTCTCTCTTTGGCACTTATCGCTCGCCCTTCGCACCCAGTGGCCAAAAAAACTTCCATCAATCAATCACGACAAAAACAGAAAACTAATCACATCTACACAATTACAAACAAATCAAAACTCATACTCGCTGGTAATGAAACTGATGAACTCCGAGACACACTCTTGCACGGTCTCCTTCGCGTCCTTGGCGATCTTCCCGTTCGCCGGAAGCGCCTTCTTCATAATCCGACTAATATTCGCGATAGGGAGGTACCTGTCCTGCTCGCGAACGTTCGACCTGGGGCTATGCTCGCCGCTCTCGTGGCTCCCACCGCCGGGACTCGCCGGAGCAGCGTCGGCCATTGTCGCCGGAACCCTAGGTCAACAAATCGAAAAACACTAAACCACAACAAAATCAACATCCACATCTCTAGATCCAAACCAAACCCTAAAGTACAACGGGTACAGAGATACAACATGTTTGTATGTATTAAAAAAGAAAGAGAGAGAGAGAGAGAGAGAAGGGGGGAGGTAGAGAGAGAGAGAGGGCGATGAAATGGCTTGGGGTAATAGTATATTGCTTACCGATGGGTGCGGTGGAGGTGGGATTTGTATTTGAGCGGGAGTTTAGATCGGTGGCTATGGAGGAGGAGAGAGAGGGGGTGGAAGCGAGATCGGACGCTGGAGAAGAGGGGAGAGAGGAGACGACTAAGATGCGAGCTTCGGCTCCAACTTTGGGTTATCAACACCGTCCGTTTCTCCCTCCCCCCCCCGCTTTTCTTATTTTATTTTTATTTTTCGGGGGTATTGTTTTGTAGCCAGTCTTCTCCTTTTCTCTCTCTTCCTGTCTTTCTGTGCTGCTGTTTTCCGTTCCTTCTGGGTTGGGTTTGACGATTTGATTTGACCACGTGTATGCGTAGCATTTTCCCGATGCAT
>QLOD02000013.1:3655777-3668945 GCA_003260245.2 Sideroxylon spinosum | reverse complement strand
ATGACGGAACATTAACGTCCGTGAAAACGACGCCTCACCACCCAAAGCAAGACCTTTCCCAACGCACCACGTGTCCTTCTATAGATCTCGACAAAAAGTCTCAAGCTACCGCATTTTTAGATCTATCGTCCAGCTCAGCCGATCAAATCCCCAGACTTTTCCACGTGGAAATCCATGGGCCAGCCTTTGTCCACGTCATCAAGTCATCAACCTTGGAGCCATCCGATTTCTTCTCCACAAGGCCCTCGGACGTATCATTTCCTTTTCCTTCTTCAACGTCTTCTCTGTATCTCTCTATCCAGTCTAAAAAGTTCTTTATCTCTCTGCAACTGAACAAGAACTAACCTAATAAACCTAAATTATCATCTTTAAACCCTAGATTTACTCTAATTAATCATGCTTTGAACTTTTTGTAGACTTCACCTACCTTGATTCGGCCTGGACTTTCGCCAAATTGTTTCGGAGGTTGATAAGAGCTCGATGGTGGATATTTCATGCTCTACTATTGAAGCTTTGAAGGTGATTTCTTAAGCACAATCACTTCTTGTTTATTTATTAATCGAGTTTATTTAAGGTTAGTAATTCTTCATTTCTGCCATAATTTCTAATGAATCGACGTTTGCATTGAAATTTGTTATTTATTTATTATTATTATTACATATATATTTTTTTTGGAGTTGTTCTTGAGTTTCTTAGAGGTTTTGAAGTTCTGGTAGGTCTCTGGTTGTGTTTGGGGTTTAAGAGTGTTGTGCTTTTTGACTGATAATATCTCTGTTTTTTACAGGGTATTTGAGGGATTTTTATAGGAGTTTCAGCAGTTTTCGGAAGGCTCTGAATGGTTTGGTCTGGCTTGAGATGACCTCTGTGCTGTTGGCTTTGGATCTGCTTTGTGTTTATTTGATTATCCCCGCGTATTTGCGCTTGGTTTAGGTTTGTAGGGTTTTGTATTTGAAGAGATTGGGTTCTTGGAGATGAGGCTATGTATAGTTTATTTTGTACTATGAGGAAGGTTAATCAACGGTTTTATCAGAGGTTCCATTTTAGTACCTTCCTCATCATTGGTGTTTTTGAATCTGGTTGGCAGGGAGTGCTTCGATGACCATTGATGGCGATGGGAAAGAGGAAACAGAACCAAATGATTGCTTTGCTTGGTGAGGACAAGAAAGATGGATCAGATGGAGTTGTGGGTGAGGAACAAGGTGGATCTGGGGACAACAAATTGAATCGTGAAGGTGTAGAAGATGAAAGTGGACAGGCGGTGCAGGGTGAGGCCGTTGCGCAATTTCCACAGCAAAATTCTCAAAGTTCTGCTTGTTGGGAAACGTTTCTACACCTAAGGTCCATCAAAGTTCTGCTGGTGGAAAATGATGATTCTACACGCCATGTTGTTACTGCACTGCTCCGTAACTGCAATTATGAAGGTTAGCACTTGCTTTGCATGACAGTGATGACGCAGCGCACACACAGCAATTGGATGTCATCATTTGAGAAGACAGTGAATTGGATGTCTTAATTTGAGAAGACATAATAGTTTTTTCATGGCATTACGTATGTGTTAGTTAAGCTTCTTTTCAAATCTTCTAGCTAGTGTGCTTTGGCTTTTGTTTATTCATCATTGACCTGCATAAGGTAATTGTTTGCTTGTTGCTTGCATTCCATTTTTATGATGTTCCTTTTTTTTTTTTTTTTTTGGTTTGAACTAGTTTGGATTGGTCGTAACGCCTTCTTTAAGCAATGGATTTCAGCATTTTGCTTAATACATTTGACCGGATAGCAGTAACATGTTCATTCTTCATTTGTATTGAATTGTTTTTTTCACATTGGAAATGTTGAGTTGGATTTTAAATAATTAAATTCCAATTATTTGGCTACCAAGCAAAAACACAAAAAATAGTTTAATGTTGTTCATGAATTCCTTTCTAGACAAACAGACACATACTCTCACAAACACACAAATTAAGATGCAGGGGTAATGTATGCATAGCACAAGTGAAGTAATCCTTTTTTAACCAACTTACTGGCACCAAGGCAGAGACATTGTACTTTACACATATGTGCTATTTGTCTCTGGGTTGAAGAGAACTGTTTATAAAAGCTTGGTGGCAAATTTTACCATAGACAGGCTGAAACATGGACTAAAAATTAGGCTCTTACGGGGAGCTATATGATATCAAAGATGATCACATCTATTATTTTTGTTTTATTTTTCAAGTCAGTCCACATAAGTTTTTGTTCTGTTGACATGGTCAAGTGCTGAGTTGAGAGGAGCCAAGTATGTTGAGAAGAACAGAACGACAACTTGGTTGAGTCACCGTCTTAAGAAAGCTCAAAAGTATAGAACTCCCTTAATCCAGGGGCTGACCTCGGAAGTGTCAAATATTGTGCGCCGAGCTTGTTTGACAAGGACCCACAGCTCAAATTAAGCAGAAACTGCATTTGAAAGCATTTAGTTCTGGGTCAAGAATCTTCCTCCAAGATGGTAATGAAGGAATGGCAACCAAAAGAACTCACCCAAAATGCTATCCAAGGCTGTTATACTCCAACTTATATGCATAAGACCCCCATGTACAATTACAACTATCTTGATTGGCTTGTGGCCTGTCCCATCAGACAGAAACCATGAGTTGCAGTGTCCTGATGCTTACAGGGTTCTTTGCATTCGATAAACTTAGATACCACATCCATAAGCAACAAAAATGAGAACTCACTCAGAAAGGCTAATCAAGGGTTTCCATTTGGATTCATTGCCCCTGATTTTATACCTGTGACTTGCAACTTGAAACAGGTTGTTGCACGAGGTAAAATATCAGTCTTCTTTACCAATGGTGGAGCTAAGAGGACTATATGGGTCATTCCATGTGGCTTGTTGGAGTCCCTGCCATGTTTAGTTGATGGGGCTCTGTGCTATACATGAATGATTGTTGTCGAATGGAGTTTTTGATGGCTGTTTTTGCTTGAGGGAAAAGAAGAGTTGACTTTTTATGCCTTTCTAAACCAATACAGACATGTTAAGGAGCTCAGAATCTCTTGAATGCTTAATTTCAATCCTCAGATTCTCCTTGTGACACTGCAATCAACACAATTAAGAGGCAATGATTAAGTTCAACTGTTTTCCTTGATGTGTGTCTCTTGGTGTCGTGTGAGCATTTTGCTGCTGCTTTTCAGTTTATATTATTTGATTCAGCTGAATACAAGGTCCTTCTCTAGTCTTCTTTTATGTGTGAACTATTTTTGATGTCTAAATCTATATGATGTTAAATTTACATTTATCTGCAATGTGTGCTACATTTTTTTTTTGGTCTTATACAACATTGAATTGGTCCTTGGCAGTTATCGAAGCAGCTAATGGGTTACAAGCATGGAAGCTTTTGGAAAATTTAGCCAATCATATTGATCTTGTTTTAACTGAGGTAGTTATGCCTTCTTTATCAGGCATTGGTCTTCTATGCAAGATTATGAGCCACAGGACACGCAAGAATGTACCTGTTATTAGTAAGTGGTTTTCTTTCGTCCCTCGCATTAATGGTTCTTTCATCAAAGACTGGAGTGTGTCTGTTTAGGTGTGACATTAGTCAAATTACCAAGATAATACTTTTACCAACATCATCTTGTGAGATTTGTGTGCAGTGATGTCATCTCATGACTCGATGGGATTAGTATTTAAGTGTTTATCAAAAGGTGCAGTTGACTTTTTAGTGAAGCCTATTAGAAAGAATGAGCTTAAAAACCTTTGGCTGCATGTCTGGAGAAGATGCCACAGTGTGAGTTGTTGAAACTTATTTATCCCTGGATATAAATCTTCTGTTGTGAAGCAGTTTTGTAATTTGAAATTTTCAATGATACGTTCCAGAATGCTTTTATAATTGTAGCTTATGTTCTCATCAAGTTGATTTTTTTTTTTTTTCTCTTCCCATCTCTATTTGATTCTTGTCCTTCTTTCAGTCTAGCGGTAGCGGGAGTGAAAGTGGTACACAAACTCAAAAATCTGTTGAGTCAATCAGTGTTAAAAAATATGACAACAGCAGCAGCAATGGTGGGGATAACAATGGGAGCTTTGGTTTGAATACTAGTGATGGTAGTGATAGTGGGAGTGGCATACAGGTATTACAAGTCCTCAATAAATGATGCACTAGATCTTGCGTAAGTGTTCTTTTAGTTTCTTCATCGTCAGAGAAGATTTTTATTAAGCTTTTTTTTAGCTTTATTTTATTCAAACAAATTATTAACTTATGCAATGGTGATATTGTTTTTCTATGTTTGTGTGATGCCCTTAATTATTAGCAAACTGTTGTTTGCTAGATAATCTTAATGTTTGGTCATTTTGTATCAATTATAAAAAAATATCTGGCCATTCATAAATTTTGGTTGTCCTTGACAACGAAAATTTTAGGAGTTTTATTTTTTTATAGAATTTGAGAACTATTTTGTTATTATTTTTATACAATTTGAACCGTTGATGCTAAGAATAATAACTAACTTTTACATGAAAATCACAAATACACTTAAATCCACTATTATACGTTATTTTGAATCCTTCAATTTTAAGTTGAAATCTACTCAACTCCATCATTGTGAATCATGTCTACTCTTTCATTAGTGTCAAACTCCTTTATTTTAAATCCATAAATACAAACACAACCTTGAAGTTAAAAGTGATTTAGGCTATTAAGCACATCTCAGTGAGTAGTTTAATTGAAGGTAAGGCCCCCAAAAAGTCAGGAATGTGAATTAGGATAATGTTGTTGACTTCAAATATTTGGGATAACACTTTGTTGAATTGCTCTTATAATTCATGAATAATCCTAGAGCAGTTACGGGCTTCCAAGTTCCCTTTTCAGTGTTTGATCTTGTACCTGAAATTTGTTTTCCAGCTGTTGACTAGCTTGGTGGGGAAATCACTTGCCAAGTAGTTTTTAAGTGTCAACGCCACTAAGGACCTATAGTTTCACCTACTTTACTTATGAAAAATAATGAGAATGGGTTATTCAAAAAGGAAAAGGTGCTACTTAGCCTCACCGAGGCAAGAAGCATCCCTAATTCTAGCAAAATTTTTACAAGAAAAATATTCAGCCGTCAGTTATGTATAGTCTTATTCTTTATGTGTAATCTTACATAATGTGAGATTTACATTTTTTTTCCATAATTGATTTCAATATGTTTGAATATATGTGCTTAAATATGTGAGATATTTACAATGGATCAGCAGGCTATCTTTAGATCCAGCTTAAATAATTGAGGTATTTACAATGGTTTGTTGCACCTAACATATACTAATAGGTCCACAACAGACATCACACAAACGCTGGAATGTGCATGCTTACATACAAATAGTGGGTGGAATTCTAGTCCAAACTTTGATGATTCAATAAACAACACTTATGGATCAGCAGGCTATCTTTGGATCCAGCTTAAAACCTTGAGGACATAATTGCATTTCAAAGACTTGGGACTTCTGGCTATAGGCACTGCATATTTAAATTATGGGAAATGTTAAAACTAGAGCAATTGCCTTAAATGCTAGAGAAATGTACAATCATTGATGCACATATTGGTGCAATGAATGATCTGGCATTGTTATTAATTGCTCTGGCATTTTCATTTTTCTTGAAATATTAATAATTTTTTTTTTGTTTTGCAGAGCTCATGGACAAAACAAGCTGCTGAGGTTGACAGCTCCCATGCGGTGTCTCCATCAGATAAAAAAACCGAGTGTCCAGACAGCACTTGTGCCCAAGTTATTCGTCCAAACACAAAAGCTTTTGGCGACAAATGTGTGCCTGTGACTGCAACAAGGGAGTGCCAAGCACTAGGGGAACACCTTGGTATGCATAAATATCTCCATAGATAGATGCAATTGATGTTGGCATCTTTTTTTTTTCTTTTTTTTTTTTTAGTGGTGAAATCCCTTTGTCACTACTTTTCGGGTGTAACTGGGCAAACCCATTTGACCCGTGTAATAACTCACAAACCATGCATGACATTCATCTGTGGGTTTGCCCTCGTAGAGGTTTGAACCCTGGCAGTTGAGCTACAAGCAACACCTTTTCCACCAGGCCAACCACGGAAGTTATGTTTGTTTGCATCTCTCTGTTTTGTTCTATTTCTTTCTCAAATTTTCCTCCATGTTCTCGAGTGGAATCCATGAAATGTTTTTTTTTCTTCTTTTTGTTTTGTTGGTCAGATGATGCGGCAAGGGGCAAAGAATTGGTTATAGGCCGTCCTGGACATCAAGATTTTTATCCTGAATTACCAATTGATGTTCCGGCCAAACTCACAGGGAGAAAACAAAAAACTCTCTGTGACATAAACTTGAATCCGTTCATTAAGAAAATAGAGAAAAGGGACATAAACCCAAATGTTGAGAACCCATCAACTAAATATAAAGTTGGTAATACCAATGCACCTGATCCTCAGACTGGCAGCAGAGGATTCAGGGCTCCAAAAGGACTTGCTAAGGACGTTGAAATCAAGGATAGTGATTCTGAGAGACTTCCAACCATTGAGCTCGGTTTAAAGAGTTTTAGTGAAGTCAGAGACATTGGAAAGACAATAAAAGACAACTGCAATATTTTGAGACACTCAGAGCTTTTGGTGTTCTCAAGGTATGATAAAAACTGAAGGTGCTGGAAATGAAAACCTTCTGTTTCTCAATGATTTTGACTGAATGTGTCCTTAATGCTGTTATTTAGTTTTCCAATGACATCCTAAACAGTCAGCTAACAGATAATAATCATGTTCCTCTGTTGCTTTGCAGGTACAATACAGCCTTGAATGCTTCTAGAGCTCCTAATGAGAACACTGGCAGTGGTTATCTACTTGATCATTGCCTTGATGAAATGAAAAAAGAACTAGTGTGCAGTAGTCAACCTCGCTATCAGTGCTCAAATGGGTTTATTATAAGCAATAACAACATAGATATGGCCTCTAGTACTAACAATGATGTTTCCAAGCCAAATGGTTTTTGCTTATCCACTTTTAAACCTTTGAAAATTGAACACATATGCACCTCTCAGCAAGCCATATTAGTTAAGGCCAATGATAGGGCTACTACGGTGGTGCTAGCTCCACCGAGAGGCTCACACCAGGATCTCCCAATGCAGCATCTTCATCATCATTACAATCAGTTTGAAAAGGAACAAAAACAGCCACCATATAGTCATGATGATTGGAATGATAAATTGGCTGTAGATGCTCCGCCTTGTGGGTCATCAAATGTATTAAGTGGTCCCATTGAAGGTAACACTGGAATTTACAGTCTGAACAGAAGTGCCTCAGGGAGTAACCCTGGTCGCAATGGGCAGACTGGAAGCAGCACTGCTGCAAATGCTGAAGGGATGATCATTGCAAGTGTTAACGCTTTTGGTGGAAAAAGCAGAAGTGGTGATGGTAGTGGAAACAATTCAAATGAAAACAAACTTACTAAGAGAGAAGTCGCAATGACAAAATTTTGTCAGAAGAGGAAGGAACGATGCTTCCAAAAGAAGGTAATTTTGGTTATTAAACTTATTATTGTGCCGATGCTAAGTATAGCTAATTCAAGAACGAAAATAATCCATTCTCACTTGTGTTCATTTAGTTTCTCATTGTTTGGCTCTTCTCTATCTTTACATACATGTCGATTTACTTAGTTTAATGATTGGCTAAGGATCTCGCCTTTACAATAGGAAAGGATCAATGGATGCAAGAAGCTATTACTAACCCACCTTTATAAGAATTCTGTTGTGTTGGACTAAATTAGTCCAGTTAGTGTATATGAAGTGAGATATTTCATATGTCGTTCTATTTTTTCTTTTCGTTCTGGAATGATTCCTGTTAATTCTGGTACTAGGAAGTCCTTTTTTGTGCTTACTTTATAAATGTTTTTGAGTCTTTTGACCGACAAATAAGCTTCAATCAAGAAAATGTGGCCAGTGATGTTGATATAAATATATATACACATATTTTCCCTTTTTTTTTTTTTTCAGGTCCGATACCAAAGCAGAAAGAGACTAGCAGAACAGCGGCCGCGTGTTTATGGGCAATTTGTGCGGCATTCTGCGCATGAAAATTCAAGCAGCGCTGCAGCTAGCTGATGGTTTGTCCTTCGCGTTCTTTCCTGTTGGATAAAGCATGTGCACGCGAGTTCTGTTCCATTAATTGACTTAATGAGTATTCTGCAATTATCATTGGAGATTTCAGATCATCACTTGTCAAGAACTTCTAACTGGGAATGTTGTATTACACTGAATTATAATAGAGCTCCCATTCTGAGGATGCTGTTGCCCATAGGAAAAGGTTGACTTGTGTGATGAGAACAACTTCTAATTGCGTGGGTCGTTTTTACCGGTTGTTTATACGAACATCCAACAGACAACTTTCAGGTTGCGCTTGTACCAAAGGATTTGAAATCAAGAGATTGGGTGTTATTTGTTAAAGGATAATTAATGAAATATGATTTTGTTAATATTACAGGTGGGTTTTAAAAAAGTGTTTTTGTCAATAGATTTGATGAAAGGAGAAAAAATTGGATGATTTAGGACATGTTTGTTTTGGGGTGACGGGTGATAACAAGTATGTTGGGGTAATTTTTACCGTCTATTATGGCTCTGTTTGGAGCTCTACAATTTACTATAAAACTCAATAAATCTCTACAAACACGAATTACGAGATTGTACAATTTATTAGAAACTCATTTCGATTTTGGATCTAAAGTTAGTCAATTTTATAATTTTGATATCAGTATTTGGATTGGCATATTTTCTAACAAGTTCCAAACTGATCAGGTCCACTGTAAGTTTGAATGCTTATTATTGCATGAAGTATATAATCACACCAACTCAATTAAAGTTAAATTGAGTTACTTAGTTTAGTTCTATGAAATCATCAATTCAATTTTTGATTAACAAATTAAATTGTATAAAAAAATTTATAATATTTGTATTACATATGTTTATATGGTTAGAATTATTTTCATAATTTTTATTACATTATAGAATTACTTTAAAAAATTAATTTTATTATATATATATATATATATATATTTTTTGCTTTCTACCAATCAATCGACTATTAACAATTTTCGACCCAGGAATTAAAAGTTCTGGGTCCGCGGTCCCAGCAGAAATTTTAGCCCCCACTTGCTAGATGGTCCTTCCCCAACTACCAGTCCCAAGCGGTTCGGTAGCAGGAGGACACCAGCCCTTACATCATATCTGCATGCCCAACTAACTTTCTAGCGTCCCAAAACTCAACTAACCCTCTAAATCTACGTCATTTTTTTCTTAAAAATTTTTCCTACAAAGAAAAAGTTACGCACTAATTAATTTCATTTTCCCACCACTTTTCTTTTTTTTTTTTTTATGGTTAGATTCACAAATTATTTGTGGAATGGTAACATTTCTTTAAATAAAGCAATGCATGGTTAAGAATTAAAATCAAACAGTGTAAAACTTCTTAATCTTATATTTCCTTCGAAATTCTTGTTTGGGTTTGTATTTTACAAAAAAAATAATATCATGTAATTAGAATTTTTTATAAGCAATTTAAAATAAAATGAGCTAGTTCCTTTGTGAGTCAGTCACTTGTAGATAATGTTTGAATCAAAATTTTATTATGAAAAAAAAAGAAAATTATAAGAATTTAAAATAACTTCTCATGTTTGGTTTGTAGTAAAAAAAAAAAAATAGAAGGAAAAATGCATAAAATTTAAGAAATTAAAAATAATTAAATTAAAAAAATTAATTGACAAATATATTTTATTTTTTTACAATTTTTAGATCTACTTAAATAAAAACATGTATTTATAATCTTATATTTTTTCCTTTATTTTTCTATTTTTTTTTTTGCACTAAATTCTCACTCTAAGGACATTCTTATAAAAATAATATTCAGTATTTTCCTCTTGCAAGATTTGTTAGATGATGTGCTTAGATTTGAACATGATTAACCACGACCTTTTTTTCAAAAGCAAAGAGTCGGGGTAGTTTTTTTTTTTTTTTTTCCCCCACTAAAATATATTAACTTTTTTAATCCGATAATTTTTTAGACATATTATTTATATTTTAAAAATAAAAAATTCATATATAGATGAAAAATGTTTAAAAAAATTAAAATAACTTGATTAGAAGATATCAAATAAAAAAATTAAATTTTAATAAAAAATGATATAAAATGAAAAAAAAAAAAATCAAACCAAACGGTGCCTTAGCACTTAAACTATTTTTTCGGTTTGAATAGACATTTATTTTTTAACTCCAACTCTCACTGATGGTATTTGCTAATAATAGGGCACTTACACTCCTCTAAGTAAGTATATTTTTTTATAATTATGAAAGGAAAGCCCACTTATAATTATTTTTATAATTAGATTTCCTTTTATGTTAGGCAACTTATTTTGAGAATAAATACGGAAATAAAACTATATTATATATATATTTACTTTTATAAGGGATAATTATACTTTATCTCTTAAAATTTTGTAAAAAATACATGATTTTTTTTCAATTAAAATAAAAATTAACACATAATCTCTTTGTAATTTGAATTAAAATAAAGATTTGATAAAAATATATTAAATTTAATTAAATTTGTGACTCACAAATTAAACTTAGTTGGAAGAAAGAGATTTTCATAAAAGCAGAAATATAAAGGTGTATTTTTATATTAAAATAAAATAATAAATTTTTATTATTTTTATACTATAAATCAGAAAAGAAGTCCTAGGGTGACTCTTAATTTTCAAACCAAGAGGGGGTTTTCAGTGCGCGAACTATCTCGCATTTGAGCTGGCCCAGTGGCTCGCTCTCCTCTCTCTCCTCTTTTATCTCTAGAAAGGTAATTTTAAAACATCAGAAACCCAATACTTTCTAATCCCATCCCATCCCATCCCATTGAAACCCCCCTCTCTCCGGATTCTCTAGTCTGAAGAGACAAAGCTTCTATGCTGACTTTTTTTTTTTTGATAAGTACTATGCTGACTTTTTACCTTACCTTGGGATGCAAAGGTCCAAGTTGTTAAGATTGGTCCATCTGGGGGTCAAAATTTATTGCTCTGTCATGCATAGATACATTATAAATATAAAGTCCATATTTTGATATTATCGATTCATCCGAAAGTGTTTCTTTTACTTTTATTCTTTTTGTTGAAGTGGTGGGTTATGTGAGTGCAGGGAAGTTGGAATCTTTGAAGTGGCTGCTAGTAAATGGGATGAGGAAATCGACTTCATAGATTGTTTTGTTATTCCCTTTCTGGTTAGTTCCTGCTTACTTTGTCTCTGTTTCCGATGTTGTTGTTGTGAATGCTTTTGGATTAGATCTGTTTCTGTTGTTCCTATTATGTGTCCTAAAGGCATTTGGATAAAGAATAGTTCTTTCTTCTCTTTGCTTTCTTAATATGTTGTTTCTTCATATTAGGTTGGTTCAAAAAATTGAAGGAAATGTAAGAATTTCCCTGTGTCTAAGTTAGTTTACTAATTTGAATTTTTTTTCATCGAATTCCATGGTTGTCTCCCTGTTTTCTAGCATACCCTAGAGAAGTACTTCTGAATTCCCTTCTTTTTCTTTTATCCTCACTAAATCTGCATCCGAACCCAGCTTTAATCTTGAACCCCAGTAGCCATGTCTGCTTTATCATGCGAAGGACGTCAAGAAGAGATTCCTTTTTACGTATTAGCTGCATTGGATTATTCAAGTGTGGCTAAACCCTTATGAGAAATTAGCAATGGTTGTAAAGTAAACTAATTGGGGATTTTAAAGTAACGGATTTCAGGTTTTTATTATTATTATTGTAATAATAGATGAGATATTTTTAATAATTTTCCAGTGAGCTTTCTGCGAATATCCCATGAATACTTTCTGACGTTTTTGAGGCTCCGCAATCATTTTAACCCTAAACTTTGACATCTTAGCCTACGTCTAACTCTATGGAGATTAAAACTATTTTTTGATCATCGATTGCCAATCTAAAAAAATATAAGTCAATTGTCAACTACAAATTCTGATTATTATGCCTAGATTATATTAAAGAACTCCAGGCCTGGGGCACTGACATGGACATTACGGCAAAAGATGATGTGGGAGATGTTGCATCTTTTAGCATGTTTTGAAGGCAGGACTAGTAACTAACCATAAAACAAAAATCTAAACCATCCTTATTTCTGCTACTTACGACACCATTGTTTTCTTTGTGAAATGATAATGTTTTTTCCCCCTTTCTTCCTCTTTGTCATTCTAGCCTTTGAAGTTATTGACATGATGGCAGAATTATGCAGGTCTAAAGAAGTTGGTTTTTGATCTTTGAACAGCTAAAGCTAGCCAAAAATAGCAAGAAGTTGATCATCATTCTGTTTATCGCCTCGGCTCCAAACATCTTTGTGCTCCTTTTGCTGCTCTTTGGAGACTTGAATCAAAATAAGATCAATCTCAAAATGGTCAAATTACCAATTGAACGCGTCAACATATTATGAAGTAAAAGATTTGATTAGAAACTTGCTATATCGACTGACAATGGAAGTTAAAGAGGCAAAAAGGGCAGTGATAACTAAACCAATTCCTTCAAGGCCAACTTGTTACAGCTTTACGTCCTTCTCTGAGCTCCTTGCCGGTGCCATTAACTCCTCATCCTCTAACGCACATCCTGAAACTGCAGTCAGTGCTGTTAGACCAAAGACTGTGAGATTCAAGCCATTGGCACCCTATGCTCCAGCTATGGTGGTTTCTTCCCAGGTAATTGCTTCCTCCCTTCCAGTTTTGGTTCATGTACTTCTCTTTTGAAAGACCTGATCTGTCCAACAATTTCAGGCTGAGGTACCTGGAGCTGTAATTTGTCATCCATCTGCTAAGGTGGATGTGGTTTCGAATTCAGACAGCAAATCCACTGTGGTATACAAACCATTAGCAAAGGTTGTATCAAAGGCAACACTATCGCTCTTGGCAAATCTGGTTGGTTTCTACCTTTTGTGGACAATTTAATTAAATGTAATGTTTTACCTTTTCTCAACCATTGTTGTATCAATTGATTTCTGAGGGTTCCTGCTCCAAACCAAAAGGCAAACAAAAATTTGCTAGATAAACGTCTAGATACTAAAACATCTGTGTGCCAATATTTTGTTTTGTCCAGGGAGACACCATTGCTAGTCACCAACAATCTCTGGCTCAGATTGATGCCCGTGTTCAACCTCCAAACCAATTT
>QLOD02000013.1:3615801-3626076 GCA_003260245.2 Sideroxylon spinosum | reverse complement strand
ACCTACCCAACTACCATCGCCATACGATATCCATTAAGCAAGAAAAATCCCAAACCAAACCAAACCAAGTCTTTTCCACTAGGTGGGGTCCGCTATATAGATTTGACGACACCAATCAAATCTGTTTAGGGCCATGTACTCCGTTAAATCCATGTAGGTAAAGTCATATTTAATAGTTTTTTTTTCTAACTTCTCTTGGGTCTCCTTCTTCCTTTCCTACTCTTGGCAATCTCCATACTTTCACACCTTTTAACCGGTGCCTCCATTGAACGTCTTCTAACATGGTCAAACCATCTTAATCGATTTTATCTCATTTTATCTTCAATCGGTACCATTCCTACTTTGTTCCTAATCTTCTCGTTCCTAATCCTATCTCTTGTGATCTCACACATCCATCTTAGCATTCTCATCTCCACAACTGTCATCTTCTGAACATGATTATGTTTTACTGTCCAACACTTTGATCCATATAACGGTCATACCACCACCCTATAATACTTTTTTTTTTACCTTAAGGGGGACTTTCCGATCACACAAGACCCTGAAGTACTCTCTATTTGGTCCACCTGACCTAAATCCTATAACTTACAGCAGTATCAATCCCTTTATCCTGTTGCACCATAAATCCAAGGTACCCAAAGTTTTCTTTCTCTACAATCTTTTATGTGCCAAAACTTACTTCTATACTACCACTTGTCCTTCTTTGATTAAACTTACATTCTATATATTTCGTTTTACATCGACTTAGCTTAGACCCTTTTGTCTCTAACGTTTCCCACCACAATTTTAGCTTAGCATTCACTCCTTCTCTCGTCTCATCTACTAAAACAACGTCATCTGCAAATAATATACACCATGGTACCTCATCATGAATATGTCTTGTAATCTCATCCATAACTAGGGCAAACAAGAACGAACTTAACGCTAAGCCTTGGTGTAGACCAATCGTGATAGAAAACTCATTAGTCTCTCCATTAGTTGTCCGTATAGATGTCACGGCTCTATCATACATGTCCTTTGTCGTCTCAATACATGCGACATACACTTATTTCTTTTCCAATACTCTCTATAAAATCTCTGAAAGAACCCGGTCATAGGTCTTTCCAAATCAATGAACATCATATGTAAATCTTTTTAACCTTCTCTATGCTGTTCCATTAACATCCTCAGAAGAAAGATAGCTTCTATAGGTGATCTCCTAGGCATGAAACCAATTGATTCTCTGAAACGTTTGTAAACCTTCTTAGTCTTCTCTCAATAACTCTCTCCCATAATTTTATCAATGGTTCATCAATTAAATCCCGCGGTAGTTCGCACAGTTCTAAATATGTCATTTGTTCTTGTATATGGGTATAAGAATACTTTTTCTCTATTCATCAGGCATCTTCTTACTCTTTAGCACTACATTTAAAAGTTTTGTCAACCAACTTATGCCATCCTGCTCCAAGCACCCCCAAACGTCAATAGGGATACCATCTGGCCCAACCACTTTCTCATTCTTCATCCTTTTCAATACTTCTTTTATTTCCTCCCTACCGATTCTCCTGTAGAACATATGATTCAATTCTTCCCTGGAAGTGGTAAGTTGTCCCAATGGTAAGCGGGAAAAATCCTAATTAAAAAAAAAATAGAAAGATTAAACTACCGCTCTCGAAAGAATGGGCTTACGGAATCATCTACCCAGCTAACCATCATAATTAAATACCATTACTGTATAGGTAGATCTCGTTGTGAAAGACCTATTACTATATAATTCATGGGTAGAGCCAAAGAATGTGAACCGTACAAGTTACCAGGCATTCCTCAATTGGATCTTGAAACCGCAGATCCTCGGACTGATAGTCATGCAACCTTATCACACAATTGCAGTAATGGAATGCATAGGGATCTATATCAATGATAGATTTGATACTACGCATGCAGCCTTTTCTTTAGGGATCCTCCATCATAATCCTATGACAAGTCAGCGTCTACTCTACCACCAAAAGCGAAATGCCAAAGCTCCACCACTATAAATACAACCTAGGACCTTCATTTCCTCGCAAGACATTATTCTACCTAGTAGACATTCAATAACATTAAAACCTCTCAAGCGCCTTGCCAAGCTTGAGCAACAAGCGTCTCCACTTCCCAGATCTGAGGTGTCTACCTAGAATGTGTTTGAGGATCCACCAGCAAAGCCTCGACCAAATCCACAAAGTTCAAGTCAACAACTTGCTCTGAAGCTTTGAGAACTTCAGAAAATATGTAGAGAACACAAATGTGCAACTGGACAAGCTAATCATGCAATGCATACCAGGCTTCTAATGCACTTGGTTGGGCATCTGGATTGACCAACTATTCATGCATTTGTATATTTTATCATTATAATAGTCACCTTCACATGCTCAATCCAATAATATGAGTTTAACAAGTGCCGATAATCTTTGAAAAGATGCAGATACCACACACCTTAGTACAGACGACCTCTTCTCCTCCAGCATTCTGCACAACTCAACTTTCAACCAAACCACCTGCACATATGCTATTAATAATAAAACTTAAAAAAATAAAAAAATTTAAAATATTGCTCAGGAGGTGCTTATATTAGTCAACTTATTACAATATGTCACTATCTACTATACACATTTCACAGTCATGAAAGTGTAAATCAAGTTATTGTACAGAACAAAATGAAATGACCAAGAGAGAGTAATATACCATCACGTATTCAAAGCACTTCCAAGGATAGAAAAGTAGTTGGGCCAATAAAGAAATGCAGCCATCAACCATAAAATTGCAGTCATACATGGCATGCCAAAGAGCAATGTTTCATTTGTGGTGACCAAGGGAATAACTAGGAATTGAGTCAAATATTTGCATTATTGGGACAAAGTGGCTGCTGTCATTCTTGATTAGAAAAGCAATCAGTCAAGTCCTCTATACAGTGAATATTTAACACACCCATAACAAAATATCACTTCTCACTTTCAAAAAAAAAAAATAACATATTAATGTTAGAAAAAAGACATGGCAAGGTACCTGCTCTTGAAGATCTGGAAGAGAATCTACTTCTGAATCACTAGCGAGGCCACTGAGAAAGTCATCCAGATTAGCAGAACCAAGTTCCAAATGAGAAATATCCCCATATTTTAGCTCCTCACCCAACTCTGCTTTTGCATTTGTATTCTTTATGGGTGAATTATGCTTGAAACTATATAGCTTCGTCGCTAGGCCCTTGGAACCTTTCGAAACTTTCCCTTTTGATCTTTCTTGAAGGGCTTCTAGCACAGTTGGACGATGCTTTTCTCTCAGCTCTTGCAATCTATCTTCAGTTACAGCCAGGAAACCTATGCACGCAGTCAAAACAAGCTGGCTGCTATCAAATGTTGAACCAGCTAGGGACTGTATTAAGGTAATGGCATCCCCAGCATCCTGAGTTGTAACCAAAGCAGGACCTGCAAGAAGTTGAATCTGATAAATATTTGTGGGTTGAAATCTCCTAAAAAGTTATGGATTGTGGTTAACAAATAATAGATTTCCAGTTACCATATAATTCCATTAAAGCAAGTGCAGTTCGATAAAGCATGACACGATTTCCTTCAAACAGAAGCACATCCCAAATTCGAAGAACTGAAGATGAGAACTATCAGAACATTAAGTTTCTTAGTTATAGAGTTCAAAGTTGATTTTAACATGCCGGGATTTAGAAGGATAAGTTTTGAAACTAATAGCTATACCACACGTCTCACCACTTTCCCATGGAAGCATATTTACAAATATGGAAAGGAACCAGGGTGTAGAAATCCATTCAACCTGAACTCCCAAGTAATCCAGATGATTGACTGCAGTGGAAACATTATATTAATATAACGTTTTTAATGTCACATGAAACGATGACATTTGATAAAGATGGTGGTTGTGCAATAGCAGTAGACATACTCAGTTTAGGAAATCTTTCACGCATCAATTCCTCAAAAACAAGTTGGTCCACCTGACATGAGAATCATTTATGGGATAACCAATAAATAGGAATAAACTATACCTCTTTTGATCATAATGTAATAAGCATCTGGTGCTCATTAATAACTGAAATGTAACAAAAATAGAAGTTGAAGTATTTAAGAAATCAAAGATGAAAGTATAAATAACTGACAAACAGCTCCAGAAAACAGAAACACATACCTGAGATTCAATCATCTCCTCTGAGAAGTAGCCGTCAAAGTAGTCATCCAAAATACCAACCAAAGTCCTGACAGATCCAAATCAAACTAGAGAGTAAAAGCCTTTTTTTTTTTTTTGGATAAGTTAAAGTAAAAGAAAATGAATCAAACTAAAAGACACACTTCTACTAATAGAAACAACTATATACTCCTTATCTTTGATCGCTAATTTGCCATCTTATTAGTGATGAACTCTATCTCCTCAAGAAATTGTCTCTTCCTCTTTTGATGCGATCGAAATAGGACATAAAGGGAAACACACTCCAAGGTCAAGGTGGACAATCTCCTCAGCCTATTATCTCCTAACTTTAAATGACCCAAAGAAAGACCAGTAAATAACTCTTGAAACACAAAAACAAGTTCGCCCCCTCATCATGATTATAAAAGCAGGAACTACACAGAAAAACCCACTTTCTACTTATCCAATATGCTTAATTATCAAGATTTTTGTTCTTGTCAAAAAAAAAAAATTAACAAGTTATCAGATTTTGTTAAGAATTTTAATTGTTCTGAATTTAAAATAAAAATAAATAATAGTAATTAAACATTCAACTTCAATGTTATGACTTCCCCAGTACTTTTAGAAGAGGAAAGATATCACCATTTTCTAAGTAAGAACACTAAAGCACAACTTAGCTGAAGCAAAAATCTTTAGCCCTACCTACCACCACAGAGTAAAAGAGGATTCGCTTGGCAAACCTACTTTGGGGGCATGCCCACCGAATTCAAAAAGTTACATCAATTTAAGTACAATGGGGGCTTAGACATTTTTATGTAATTAAGATTTGATCCTTCCAAAATGTTCATCATTAAATTAAACCCCCCTCCCCCAAAAAAAAAATACATGCAAATACGTATCATTACATCCCCCACCACTGTCTAAATGCAATTGTCAATTCTAAATTGTCCAAAAAGAATTGTGCCTCTGGTTATAGTTATTCATTAATTATCCAAAATTTGGCCATCAGTGTGAAGGATTAACCACCTAAATGACAGTTTACACCACACATCAAGAAGAAAAAAAAAAATTTTATTGAATTAGACCTTCCCACCACAAAAGAAACCCTCTTCTCGAAAATATACACTCAGTTCAACAAAAACTATTACAGTTCAACGAAAACTATTACTTCCATATTGAGAAAGAACTCCTGCTCTCACTCCAATATTCCAGTCACTAAATTTCCTTCACCCGACCATCATTTCCACCCTAATATCTGCAACCAGTAGCCAAATGGCTGCTAACATGACATCCTCTGGCTTTCTTTAAATAAACCACCTTCCAATTGGTAAGGTGGTAATTGAACTCCCAACCAAACCAATTTCTAGAACAAGTACTTTTGCTGAAGCTATTCACATCTATGCCTACAACTGGGATAGAGAGAAGAAGAGATGCAATATGTTAGAAGACTCACAAGTTCTTTAAATAATGGTAGGTTTCACATCCCATGAATTGCATAAAATTTTCTTCACTGACACTTTCTAAACCCATAGAGGAGCAGGGGAAGTGCCATATAAGATGAATGTACAGATACTGTCTACCATCCAAGGTAGATCCTTGTCTCCCTCCGAAATTATTTCACCAATCCCAAAATTACACTAATTTTTTTAAATAATAAAAGAAAAAAACTTCGTAGCTATATCATGATTACAATAACAGTCATCAAGCAAGTATAGATAATAATTACAATGATCCTCTGATCCGATGTCTTAAGGGTAATTCTTCCTCAAATTTAAACAGCATCTAGATTTAAAATGGTAATGATTGTAAGCCTACCAAAATGCATTTTCTTCAGGCATCATCAGCAGTAATATGCCACCAAAGAAGTTCATTGCCTGCATCGGTATTCAGACCAAAGAGAAAAATAGGATGATCATGACATTTGGAGTATTTATTGTATTGAAAAGATAAAAGAGAATGAAGATGGACATCGAACTTATAATAAGCGGCACAAGAGAGAGGTTTTGAAAAAAAAAATATAATAATTCTTAATAGGATGTCATCTTAAATTTTTCAAACTACTTGTGGAGTTTAATAATTCTCCTGCTCTTCATTTGATAAACACATGAAAATCTAATTATTTTTTGGCAAAATTCAGTGAATATAATTGCAAAGAATATGTCCAACAACACCCACCAAAAAAAAGTACATGTACAAATATTTATATATGTCCTTCAACTATCTAAGTTACCACAAAAATTGATGCAATTGATCCATGAGATTAAACTCACCTTTCTTGGAAGCACCCAGTCTCATACACTTGCATTTCAAGAAGCAACCTAGTAGCTACAGTAGAAACAGAATCCCAACCTCATATAAGGAACTGGAGTAGCTACAAAAAGTTTTATTCCCCACAATAAATGTCAAAGGGATGATGAGCAGTAGTATTTCTAGCTCAAATATTAACACTAGAGGTGGCAAGTTCAACCCATTCATTTAAACCGCCACCTAAAGTTATGAAGTGATCATAATTGAATTAGTATACATGGGTCTATTTGCATGCAGGTTAAAGCAGGTTGGACAGGTACCCAATGATTACCCATACATTGGTTGACCGTCCTCACCACTACGTAACACCTCCACTACCTACTTTCCACTTGCACTGCCCACTATATACTCCACAGCTCACACTCTTCTTTCACTACCCATACTTGAATTAGAAATATAATTAAATTATTGAATGGGTTAAATGGGTTGGAGGCTCCAACTATGTCAATCTAAATTTACTCATTTATGAACCAAATATTAATTAGAGGTACTTGGGTTTACTCAATTAAGCACTCAACCCAAATTAACCTGACCCAAGCCCACCCATTTTCCACCTCTAGTTAACACCGCAAATTAAGAATAGCCAAACATATTCCTTTCTACCAATTACCTGACAGTACCCAACCGAGGGGTTATGTCGAGCATATGCTAAAAGTAGGCGCCTCAAGGAACTTCGACCGTTTTCATTCAGTGCAGGATGGCCTGGGAAAGTTCTGGGCAGATCCTGCAAAGTTAAATATAAGAAGTTAGTCCAGGGAGGAACCTGCATTGCAATGGGAAATTAATAGAAGCAGCACGTACAAATTTAAATAAAGATTGAATGATAAAGTCCAGGGCCGATGCATCAATGACCTTCTCAATCTGCTTTCTCCATTTTTCAGGTACACCAACTCTGTTTTGATTGTGCCCCTTGCTATCATCGCCTAATTTCCCATGCTTGTGTGTATCACTGACATCACTTTCCTGAGCTAGCAAGTTCTGGTAATAACTGTCTACACGTCGTGCCCTCACACCGACAAATGCTTGCCAGACCTGTAAGAAGATTTGATGAATAAAACACCTTTTCTTGTCTAACATACATATTTAAGGGAATCTACAAATATAGATGCCGGATCAAGCATTACCTCTCCTCTAAGATCCTTTGGTACTCCCCCATGAACAAGGAACTCTAGTTCTTCTTTCCACGGGAAGAAAGGTTCTGGAGAGACCCCATCACCAGCAGCTGTTTCTTCTGCAGGACCATTCCTATTACCATCAACTATCTCATTATCGTATAACTCTTCCTTAGAGTCCTCTTCAGATTCTCCTCTTAAAGTTCCTCCCTCTTCAATTCGTGGAAGATGATTTTGAGCAGTGATCATCTGTTCTTCTTTCATGTTCTCTCTCTTCTTGACACGAAAGCTCATATAATTCTCAATGGGACGAAGTGATGTCCTAATTTGAGCCCATGTTTGCACCTTATGAGTGTTTGTTTGTATTGGCAACTGTACCTCCTCCTCATGATCTCTTTCAGTCTGAATATCACGAATGGAACTCCCTCCACCTGACTCATCCCCTTCCCTACTCAACTTTGGACCAGGCTCTGCATTCTGCTCTGTAAATTCACCATGCAATCTGTTGTTACTTCCCCCCTCAGCTGAGCACGGTTCAACAGACTGTGCTTGCTGGTCAAGAAACCTTTTCCACTTTTTTGATCTTTCTTCTTCCTCTTCCTGAAGCCAAAAAATAAAACTAAAGTGGATACGTGGCACCTCAATGTTTTTTTTTTCCCCAATAGATCCTACCATTGTAAGCTTCACCATATTCCTTTAATTCTTTTTGTTTGTTTGTTTTTTTTCCTTTGTCCTGGATAATGTGTCATTACTCATATCTACATTAAGCTCAATATAAGTAAAAAGCCTTTGATGATTCTAAATTGGTAGGAGTTTACAAGTTGTCTACTGTCAATATCAATGAGCTATCCACACACAAAAAATATATATGTGATGACATAAATACTATTTTTATCAATAGTGAGAGTGGCAAGAAAGAACAAATTGATGTAACAAATACCTTGTAGATATTCACGTGCTCTTTAAATCTTTGAAGGTGTTGAGGTCTCACAGTAAATCCATAGGCATCCCTGTCAAGATCAATGCCTTTGTGATTACCAAACTCAAAACACCACTCCACTTGATCTCCAACAGCCTCAAACAACAATTTTAATGTCACAAAAGTAACAACTGTCATGATCTAAAACAATTCAATATGCATAACACATTTATACATAACATAAGCAGCAACACAAGGGCAAGAAAACAGGGTTGCCACAACTTTACCTGGAACCAACGTCCAACGTACGCTTACTCAACAAGGATAACAACATACTTCACGAGGGTCCTGATTCTACTGCCCATAGCGATGTTTCGCCTCAAACCAATATCAGAAAACTAATCCTTGAACCATAATTCTCAATAATACGCAGATCCTAATCCTAATTTCTACACAAATCATCTAAACATACTCACCAATTCCACGTAAACGAATTAACTATTTTTTTTTAATTGAATTTGATACAGAATTAGGGTTACGTGTATAATGAATCGACAAAAACAAAGAAGTGTAAATTCAAAAAAATAAATGATGCTAAATTCATGGTAATCCAAATGAGAAGTCGCTCGATCCACCAAAAAAATGAGAGTCACAACCGAGCCTTAAAAATCCGAATTTTGTGCAAAACTTAGCTCAAACAGCATTGCTAGAGAGTCGGTATTACAGACGCGTATGAATATGTATACACGTGCATACATGTGTACATATACACATATGCGTGTATATAATTATTACCCCTTGGATATTACAAAAGGGAGAAAATTGGAGCTCTTAAGCGTCATCTTTTGTGATCGAGGGGCTTGATCTTAATTTCACTCCAATCACCTCTCGTCGGTGAATTCGGAGGTCCCAATGGTTAATCGGTCATTGCTGCAACTGAATTCCGTCTTCGTCGCGCTCGCGCGCTCTCTCTCTCTCTCTAAAATTATTCCCTGTTCTCATTGCTGAGTTGTACTTTTAAATTTTAGAGCCGTTACAAATTAAGCAATTTTACGGTGGGGTTCCAACTCATCATCTCAGGGAAGTTGGCTCATGTCGTGGTGATTATGATACAAGGATTATTCTATTAAAATTTAATTTAATGGTTAGAAAACATTTATATTACTTTAATTTAAAAAAAAAGTACTAAGCGGTTAAATTTTTATTCAATAATTCTTATTACTAATAGTTCGTTTGGAGTGATAAAAAAACTTTGAAAATAATAAAAAATATTAAAAAAATCTTAAAAATTTTTCACTTTTATCTCATTTTATGAATTATAAATTCACAATTTATCTCACATTATCTTATTTTTTGTCACTTCAAATGCACCCTAAGTCGTTCAACTCAAAATTTCTTCTTTGCTCATTCGTATGTTTGCATTTAGGTCGAGTCAATATTTTATAAATTAATTTTAGAAATTTTCTTTAAAAAATATTTGAGTTTTATATCCATTTTATTAATAAATTAAATTTATAAATCACAAACTAATTAAATTATTACTTTTTTAAATTATAAACCTCAATGGTCGGATCAAACAATTACAATTCTTTTGATTAAAAGATTGTTGTGCCAGCAATTTGGACTTAATACTCAAAACACAATTTGTATGTTAGTATAACACTATTATACCGGACCATATCAACGTAAAAGTGTCGTAGTGTTCTGCCCTAACCCACAAATGGACATACAAACTAATATAAGACATTGATAATGTGATTTCATCGATAGTTTAAA
>QLOD02000013.1:3604965-3615701 GCA_003260245.2 Sideroxylon spinosum | reverse complement strand
ATTGATAATGTGATTTCATCGATAGTTTAAAATAATATTTTTATTAAATTTGATTGTTTGGTAAAGGAAAATGCTAAAAAAATTATTTTCCCACAAAAATAAATTTTATGAGAGAAGTAAAAAATGATTTACACATTTTAAAATGGGCAAGTCATTTTCAGCCACCATCGCGTCGGAGATCTCAGCAGTTCTCGTCTCGATTTTTTTTAATAATTTTTAATAATATTTTATTTTACTAAATTAATTTTTTTTCCCTTTGCTTTTCCTTTACAAATCTAAGAATCAAGAGTGTAAAACAGACTTGGAGCCAAATCGAAAACGACTTACCAGAGTAAGGCATCTCATAAATAGATCATCACTCGTAAAACTAAACTAACTCGACTTTACATTGTTTCATCCAAAAATGACTTCCTCATCGAACACACCCCAACTATACAAACAACCAAGCGTCGCCAAAGCAAAAAATGGAAAGTACAGAGTCCTAGCTGGTTCATTCCTATCTGAAAACTAGCCAGGCATGGAATAGAGGAATCATGCAATTTTTCAGGGAAATAGAAAAATAAAAATACATCGGTAAAATATGGGTTAAGCATCCAAAACCGTGCTTGAAAGTTATTCTTTTTTTTTTTTTTTAATTCTAATCAGATTTCTTCATTAAACTCAACAACACCCCAGCACTGAGAGTTGTAGCAACGAATCCTAGAGAAACCTCCGTTGATACATGATAACCTGCAGAAAAAGTTATGTAAACCATCCCAATGATAAGATAAAGGAAATGGTTGGAACACAACGAAGAAGGAATAGATGGGGAAAATTCAAAGGGATACAGCTCATTGTGTTAAGAAAATACCCACCAAAGAAATCTAAGATCATCTTACACCCAATAAAGCCCAAAACGACACCAATGGAGGGCTGATGAAGAAAAATTAGGGATTCAATTGATATCAACACAAAATAATTATAATAAAGACCAACAAAGATTAAAAAAGAAAAACAAATGCTCAAACTAGGTAAAAGCAAAATACACTCAGACTCCGTTTGAATAATTAGGGGTTTCAAATCAATGGATTTGAAATTAAATTGTATTAAAATATAAGTAAGAAGAGTTAATCTGTTTAATAATACTTGGAAGTATTCTCTCATGTTGATTGAAATAGAAAAAGGGTTTGCTTCTCTCTCTATTATTGTTATTTCCATTAGTAATTTTCTAGCATCAAATGAGGACTTTTACAGTTTTACGCAGTCTCACTTGAGATGCGGGCCTCCTACAGAGGATAACTCTTGATCCCTCTCTCTGGCGCGTTTGTTTTCACTTCCCCTGGGTAGTAATCAGCCGACTAAGCTGCGTCTTACCAAATGGAAGGATAAATGCATTAGGCAGGTCAACCAATAAAATGCCTATTACCATCACCATTTCCGGGGAAGAATCGTTGGGCCAAAAATTGATAAGCTAACCATGTTATATTTGCTTCTTTCCTAGAGTGCATTGCAAAGGCCAAAGAAAGGTTATTTTGCAGTTTGAAGGGAATAGCATATTCTAGTTCAAGGTGCTGACCCTCACAAAAATCGTAAATCTTAATAGCCCCCATGCCTACTGACTCGTATTTTGAAAAACTGGGATACATTGTGATCGCCTTGTACAGGGAGAAGTAGAGAACCAGCAAGCATGCAGCAAGAATCATAAATTCAGGAATAGTCCATTGCTCACTTGTAAGTACTCCAAGTCGGACATGCCTTCAGAAATGAGGGTGTATAGCGACCTTAGACCTATATTTGTGAAAAAATAGTTAACGAAGTTCCACAAAAAGAGAATAGAAGAAATATCTTAATAATGGGGTATACTTCTTCACTTCATGAATGCAAGATAATTGAATAGAAGAAGAAATGGAGTTCCGTGTAGAAAAAAGACTCCGTCCTAGTTAAAATCAAGCTGTCTCTCAAAAATCAGTCCAGAGAAAACAGGTTATTGTTACCTAAAACTAATTGCAATATATATAGCAATTCATTCTAGTCCTGTTTGCAAAAAACTTGTGCAAATCATAATTACTTTTGAGCAGAGAGAGTAAATTTACCTAAGATGGCAAAAAGATTAGATGTGAAAACTACAAAAGGATCTCGAGTAACCCCAAAAACCGCTGGTATGGAGTCAACCTGAAAAACGGGAATCATATTATAACCAAATGGGTAACTATAAAATCCCCAAGCTCTTCAAAGTTTGAACATCTACACCTATATAAACGTGGACAAGGATAAAGCAAACCCACCGCAAATGCAATATCACTGAACTCAATAACTGCTACCACAAGAAGTAAAGGTGTGGCCTGCCAAAATGTTCAAAGGCAGTTAGAAATCAATGTAAAAAATGGTGCCTCAATTTGATCGAGGTTTTTGTACTAAGGTGGCATCTCCTTGATGCTTTTTAATACAATTTACTTATTCATAAAAAAATGAAAAATATTAATTTGGGTTCCTATGCAGCAAAAAAGATGCCATTTCTCATTCACAGATAATTTTGAATTCCTTCCATGCACTTAAAAATTATCTCTACGTATGCTGAACATATGATGTAGTGACATTATAGTGGCTAAAATATGATGTTTATTCCCTGCACAAGATAAACCTATCAAGGAAGGACTTACTTTCCACACTCCATCCTGAACAGTTACGAACCGTTTTCCATCATAGTTAGCTGCATTATCAAAAGAGAATGACAGGAGATTAGTATCTCTAGCGCCCAAAAAAAAACAAACGCCTAACAAAAATTGAATAGGTAAATAACACCACCAGCCAAATGATATTTGGAGTCAAGATATTGTAAATATGGCTTACAGACACAATTATAGTATTGGCACATTGATAACCAACTTAGCTCATGGTTTCAAAAATCAAATTACTGGACTCGTAGCCAAGTGGAGAAGAGGTGCTTACAAATAAGGTTGATAGTTTCTACATATATATATGATGATTACACACAAACCCCACAAAAATAACGAAGACTGATCTTTCAAACCCAGAAGAACACAACGTGGCTCTAACCTCTATTAGCAAACAGTAAAAACCATAAATAGCTCCAAACTAATCCAATGTATCTATAGAATTCCGTATTACCTTCAATAGGAGACTCACCAATCAAAATAATCAATATCATAACTAAAAACTTTCTCACACTGGCAAAACAAAATGAGCAAGCTGTGAATGTTGCGGTTACTTTTAAAAGTTAATTTCTGGAGCTTCAGTTAATTGTGCTGCAATCCACAACACAAACTTCTTCAGATAATATTGAGCTTATTTGTCTTATAAAACCAACTACAAAATTATCAAATAATTATTAAAATTAAGAAGTTCCAATTGATAAGCCAATCTGATAATGAACATAAAGACATTCGGAAACATAGAATGTGCATGTAGAATAGGAAAGCGTGGAGAGAAATTTACAGGTGACGGGAATAAATTTCTGGCATGTCTTCACTATGAAGTTGTCCGACAGATCAGAGTCTTCTTCTTCACTAGCAAATAGCTATGGTAAGATAATGAAAAGATGAGTCTCATTAACAAAGCAGAACCAAGCATACAAAAACAAAATGGTACAGATTAAATCTTTTACCATATATCATCCCCAAGTAACAAAACCAAATTTTTTGCTTTAGAATATAGTCAATGTCTATCATGTCCTTCTTCACATTAACATTTAAATGTGGTAATAAAAATGCAAATAAAGACGAAGTTTTATCATTAAACATACGTCCACATTTCATCATAAATGCAGGACACAACACTGAATAAGTGTGTCATGTAATTTTTTCCTTTTTTTTTTTTTTTTAAGGAAACTAATATTAATCATATAATGTTATGTTCATTAAGCAGGAGTTTTACTATGCTTAATCTAACATTGGACTCAAATTCAAGACTTATACTCTGTCACACAAAATGAAAACATTCAAGCTTTACATGAGTTATACTCTGTCATGTAAAACAAAAAGATTCCAGTTTTACGTAAGATTCAACCTTAATCAGCAACAAAGTTGGTCATGAGAATTTCTAAATTTTTTTATTGCGTTTCAGCTTCAAGGTTGTAATTGAGATTCCTGCCCTGACTGAACCATGAACTTGGGGGATAAATTGCGAAAGTTGAGTTCTAATTTGCAGAAATGTGATTTAAGTAATCTGAAAATTATCACAATGGAAAAAACTGATATAACAGCTATTGCATCACCATAACTACACTATTCAGAGGAGAAATTGCACCTTGAATGATGAATACAGAAGTATTGCAGCCAGCAACAGGTTTACTGCCTCGAACCTCTAATATATTTAGAAGACAATTTTAAAAGGAACAGAACAATTCAAAAATAAATAGAATTAACAGGACAAACTGGAGAAAATGTGTAATACACTGCTAGATCGGGAACTGAACAAATATGGAAGAAAATGAATGGAAAGTATAAACTGAAACAAAAGTATCATATACGAGAATGTGAACATAAGCACATTGTTGTATGTACTATGAACACATAGATACATTTATGCATGAATATCAAATAAAAGTTAACCTGAAGGGTGGCTGTTCCGAGAAGTATCAATGACAACCGGAAGACTATTGCACCAACAATACCATAGGAAAGCACCCGGCTCTAAATTCCAAAATGATAGAATTCATCAAAATGGCTTCGCATAAACAAATTAAATCATGCAAAAACAAAATAAAAATTAGAACCCAAATGACCATAAGGTCTTGCAAATATATAGTTCATTCAGTGTGAAAGCTTAATATTATACCTGATACATCATTGGCACTTTGAAGTACTTGAATATCAAAATAAAGACAAATAGATTATCCACGGACAAACTCTGCTCCAGTAAATACCTGATCACTACAACCATTATATTGAATGTTGGAAAAACTAACAGTGTGTTTGGAGCGAGGATCTGGTGAGTGGAAAAAAATGGAAGAGAAAAGGAAAAGGGAAAGAAAACATAAAATTACAAATACATGTCCTTATTTAGACGGATTCAAAAATATAATAAAATAAAATTTATTCATCAATAAATTAGTTTCTAATTTAATTGTTTCCAATTTCTTAAAATGTCAAGCCTTTTCCCTTTCATTTTTCATCTCAAGCCAAACAAGAGAAGAAATTTTGAATCCTGTCATTTTCTTTTTCCTTTTCCCTTGACAACCCTTGATCCAAACACAGGCTAGAAGAAATAAAACTTAAGAGAAAGCAAACGAAGACAGTTCTATGAATATGAAACTGAGAAAAGAAAAATAAAAGCTACTATGAATTAGTAACTGCTAAGACATAATTTTTTTTTTAAGTCAAGAAAAATAATAACAAGTCCAAGAACCTGGAAACTGAAGAGAAAAGCAGAATAATTTGAGACAGAATTCACTTAGAAATTAACCTTTGGTGTCATAAGGAATGCAACAATGGTCGAAGGTATTGATAATTAACAATAAATGTTTGATGAGTACTGTAAATTCAAGGTTAATATTAACAACTAGCAGTCTACCAGATGTGCAAATAAACAAACTTTAGGATCAAAAACTATGCAAGAGTATTCTTCTTTCTCAACTCTAAGCATGCGTACAACATTCTTTACAGGAAATGAAATCAGTCAATCCAGATAACTTTCCAGAGAAACCAGTAACAATGAAATGATAAAATGACATACTCACTCCATCCCTCAACTGGCATTTGCTAATAGGTCCTTACACAATCCAGTACAGCACTATAACAATTGCACCTACCAAGGCTTGAGTGTCCCTCACCGTCCTCAAAAAATTCAGTGTTACCCTAAACTAGGTAAAGGAATCTCCTAATCACGAATGCTATTGTATATTGGAACTTGTAATTAAAGACTAGTCCAAAAGGAAGCAACATTTTGCACTTTGTTTATGAAAGTGATTATATTATCTCAAGAAACTCAATGCTGGTTGGGTCCACAATAAAAAATTATATAGTTTAAATAGAGACAGAAAAAGAGAAGCTAGAAAATTAAAAAAATAATAATAATAATTTCATTGCCACATGGAAATATTAAGCCCTCACACACGTAACCTTCAACAAGCTAGCATAGGCTTCATGCTTCATACCCAGCAAAAAACTCAGATGCCTTGCCAACTCCATCTTTGAAACCCAAACCAATACCAAATGCAACAGCTGTGCATACCTAAAACAGTAAATAACTCCATTGACTTCCATGAATAATATTACAAAATAAACAATTCAACGAAAAGATGAATGCAATATGGCAGGTCCTTACCCATACGGCAACGGTTTTAACAGAGGATACATAATGTTCAGACCTGCTATTCTTTTCATTCAGGTTGCTGGAAGGAGAATTGCGTGAGGCCGCAACATAGTTATTGCTGCGAGATGACTGAGAACTGTCTCCTGGGATTATTTGAGTATAATATTACATTCAGGTAAACTAGTAAACAAGAATAGAACTGCAAAATTATAGGCATTTGGGGGAATGCTATGGCTGAGAAATATTAGTAAGTTTTAGTTGCAAAAACAGAACGTAATCACAGATTACAATGATCAGAAAGTACAGTAAAATTAAAAACACTCAATGCAAAAGATATTGCCATTGAAGAAATGGTAACCTAAGAAGCGTGGACACTTCTTGGAAGATGTCGTGTCAAAGTTGGGCACTAACACTCATGGGACACTCTCCAACGCATGTCATTATTTTTTCATTTTTTTTTAAGACTTGGACACTTAGAGGACAACAATGGTCATAGCTTACAGATATATAAAACAGATTGGAATTCTCAAGGAAAAAAAAATTTGAAATCAAGTAATAGAATAAAAATAATATGGACTTATACTTGTTAACTCTTCATCTTTTTAATTTTTTAATTTTAGAAATTCTAAAAATTTCCAATTTATATAACTTTTTTGAGGTTGGATTTTTTTTAATTGACAACAACAACATTATTAATGAAAATATTCTCTCCAATTAATGGGGGTAAGACAATGTAAAATGCCTCTTCATGCAAAGGAGAGAGTCTCGTACAGTGGGCCACTTTTTTTTACGTATATCAAAAGAATACATGTATAATGTATGTGTACAAAAATGCATAATTATTTGTTATCGTCATGCCAACTTGTTCATATCAAGCCATTTTAGTGACTCGTGTCCTTATATGTGCTTCATAGATGGTAACCCATCAACCTCTAAATTTATTAAGAACTGCAATAATTCATCATATCAAACTAGTGGCATGAATATTTATAAATTCAATTATATATGTATGTATATGTGCAATAATAATAATAATTAAAAAAAAAAACTTAATTTAGAGGATGGAGTTACACGAGGCTTATTAACAGTTTACTGAAACTACCACATCAAGAGGTAAAAATATATCGTTGTGAAGACCTTAGTCACCTTATGTGTTTAATATTCTAGGAGTACCCTTCATGCATTTCTAAGAAATTACGAAGGCCCAAAACAATTGTCAATTACTTCCATTATGCACTCAAAATTAAAAGGTTCCGAACTTGACTCTGTTTGCTTCAATGAAAAATATTTTTACTCGTCGGAAAATATTTCACATTGAAACAAAGGGAGCCTAAATGAAACTTTAGTAATAATTCACTGCCTTGACCTATCAACTATGATTGCTCTGAACTAGCACGTAATTGCCGCTGCACTCATTCAAGTAAGAGAGTGTTTTTCTTTGTATAAAGTATAAAATTGATTTCTTGAGAATTTTCACCTGAGTTAGATAACCCTTCCTCCTGCTCAGTTCCACTCGAGCAAGCAATTGGTGAATAATGCGATCGGCGACAACGACAGCCAGCTGGAACTCGAAGTTAACAAGTATACGAACTGATATAGATTCAATGCTTTCGACTGAGAATATATATACATGTGTGTGTTTGTGTTTAGAAACAAATTACCTGAATGTGAAGGTTGGATGCGAAGATGTGAAAGTCGAATCCTGGAACACTCGGGAGGTAAAAGTGATGGTGAGATTGGGTAAACCCTAAGCAAGCTCGAATCAAGTCTGGGTGTAACTGGGACGCCATAGTAGAAGACAGAAGCTAGTACCATACTTCGACTACGCGTGGATGGTGAGGGACGGCAAGAGGAAGAAAGATCCCCCAAAAAAAGGCAATGATTGTACAGGGGAAAAAATTTGGGGATAAGATAAGTAATATTTTTAAACTATAGTTAAATAAGTAATACCCATTCCTTGCATTCACCTCGCGTCAAAATTTAAAGATTTAAATTTATTTTCAGTGAAATAATATTTTTTATTTCATTTTATAATCATCCAATCAAACACTATAAATAATCTCACATAAAGAATTAATTCCATATTATATTTGATTCTGCATACTATCCGATGTTATTACTTATATCACATCATCCAATTCTATATTAAATGGTAAGTAAGTGCAGATTTGGATCTAATCTGAACTAAATTCATCAAATTCAGATCCACTTATAATAGATCTAATCCATATTCAAAAGTAATCAGATCTAATTTGTAAAATTCACTCTAAATCCATAAAACCACGGATTGACCTATTTTAAAAAATTTAATTTTTTTAAAACATTATTTCATAAAAATAAAATATATTTTATTCAAAATATATTATCTATACGTACAGAAAAAGAAATATATGTATAGATTTAACTCATTAATAAAATTGCTAATTAAATTGACATCTAATTAAATTCAAAATTAGAGGACATTCTAGTTAGAAATTTGTAAGGTTGAGAAATACTGAAAGTAAAAAAAAAAAAAAATTGTATAATCTTACCAATTTATTTAGTTTTAGAACATGTTTGTAGTTTTTTTTTTTTTAATGAATAAATATTGTTATTTTAAAAATTTTATTAGTTCACTTTCATTCACGTTCGATCTTAAGATGATAAAATTTTTAAAATTTTAATAGTTGATTTTCTTCCCACTACTTTCTATTATTTTATTTCTTAAAATAACTCAGGAACGTCTTGAATTCTAATTTTTCCCCCTAATTTTTTTCCTCCCCATTTCACTATGTATAGATTGCTGTTTTTATTTTGATTCTATATTTCTTATGCCGGAACACAGTTTCCACGTACGTTTCGTCACCACACTCACCTCAACTTTTATCTCAGTTCCTCTCAAGATGAAACACAAACAGAACATCACAACCGTTCATTTGTTTTTTTCTGTTACTATGTATACGCACAAATAATTATTTAATGAAGTTTATTCGTTTTCTCGCCTCGTCTCAATTAGCTTTGAATCTTCGGAGATTTTCTGAATCTTCTTCAATGGCCGCATTGGCTTTTATAGCCTTCAACCCTGTTAAAATTCTAAATAAATTCTCAGTGGCTTCTATAATTACTGCATCGGCGTCCGGTTGTAGTATTAAATAAGTAAGGGTCCTCATACTTTACTAGACAAGTGAGGGGAATAAAGAAACTAGTCCAAAGTAGAAGGTTAAGATTATGTACTTGAAACATTGGGAGCCTAACTAGGAAACTTATAGAAATAGTGAATACAATGGAAAGAAAACGTATCGCAATTGCTTACTTACAAGAGACAAGGTGGGTAGGACAGAAAGTTAAAGAGATTGAGAAAACTGGGTATAAGTTATAGTATACAGGACTTAATAGATCAAGGAATGGGGTCGGCATAACGGCAAACAAAGATCGAAAAGAATATATAGTTAATGTAAAACGCTGTGTAAATAGGATTATTACAATTAAGTTAATGTTAAGAAAAGACATAATAAACATAATTAGTGTTTATGTCCCCAGGTGGGCTTACAAGATGGACATAAGGAGAAGTTTTGTGAAAACTTGGAATGAGTTTACTAGAGATATCCCAATAAGAGATGGTTTTCATAGGAAGAAATTTGAACGGTCATATAAAACGTGACGTAGATGGATACATAGGAGTACATGCGGAATATGGATATGGTAATAGAAATGAAGAAATAAAGGATATTTTGGAATTTACAGTGGCTTATGATCTGATGGTGACGAACACCTTTTGTAAGAAGAGAGATGAACATTTGATGACTTCTAAGATTGGCTCCTCAAGGACACAGATTGAATTATTTTTTTTAACTAGGAAAATACACCGCTTAACTTGTAAATATTGCAAGGTTATACTAGGAGATAGCTTAACTTTCCAATATAAGTTGTTGAACAAAGATGTACAGCTCTAAAGGTGGACTAAAAAAAAGAAGTTGCATAGATGCTCAATGGCTAAATGGTTTAACTTGAAAGGTGATAAGTAATTAACATTAAGGGAAAAGAGCACTAGAGGAAGATGTTTTGGGGGTAAACGAGAATGCAAATAATATGTGGGATAAGATAACAGAGTGTATTAGAAGGATAAGTCTTAAAATAATCCAAAAAAGGTGCTTCAGCACAGAAAGATACATGGTGGTGGAGCGAGGCTATTCAAGATAAGATAAGAGTTAAATAGAGCATTTTAAATCTTGGCAAAGGGATTGAAATGAATCAAACTTGGAAAGGTATTAAGAAACAAAAAAAGAAACCAAAAAGGCGATTAGTGAGGTTAAGGCAAATGTATAGGAGGAGTTATATAAGCGACTCGACATGAAGGAAGCGATAAAGAGATATTCAAGCTTACTAAAACCAGAAATAGGAGAACGAAAAACTTAAACCAAGTTAAATGCATTAAGAACGATGATAAAAACATGTTAGTAAAGAAATATGAGATAAAGGAGCGTTATAATAGCTATTTTTATAAG